>JZKD02S2092165.1:22529-39129 GCA_000966675.3 Picea glauca | reverse complement strand
AATTATAACCAATAAATATTTTAATAGTTATTAATAATATCAATCATTAACTATATTAATAGTTATTAATATAGTGACAATTAATATAGTTAATTATATTCATAGTTATTGATATGATGATTAATGTCCATTGAAACCTAAATATAGTTATAATTAATATATTAATAATATTAATCATTAATTATATATGATAAGAATATTAACTATATTAACTCTAACTCTAATAATTAATATATTATAAATAACTCTAACCCTAAAACATCCAAAAGTACAAAACCTATTTTATTAACCATAAAGTATNGAAACCTAAATATAGTTATAATTAATCTATTAATAATATTAATCATTAATTATATATGATAAGAATATTAACTACATTAACTCTAACTCTAATAATTAATATATTATAAATAACTCTAACCCTAAAACATCTAAAAGTACAAAACCTATTTTATTAACCATAAAGTATTAAAATTGAAAAACTTATTTTATTAATCATAAAACATTCAAAGTTGAAAAACTTATTTTATTAATATATTTAATAAATAAATTTATTAATATATTAATTTATAAAACTTGTTTTATTAATCAACTTTATGTGAATAATAGACTTACTCTCATTTTTCATGACAACCAGAATTTCTGAAGAATATCAAAGAATTACAATTATGGCTGGTTGCTGCGAAATTCACATCAAAGAAACGACAAAATATATTTATTTTAGAATTTCTTTACTTCTATCTTCTCACACACGAAAGAGGCTGGAATTTATTTATTTTAGAATTCCGTTACTATTGTCTTCTCACACAACCACTTAAAGATGTGTTAGATCCTTCGTTTATATATATATACCTTTGTGTGTCTTAAATTATTTTTACAGAATTTAATATGTCTCAATCATTTTTAAAACATACTACATCATTGTTTCAAGTTATTTTTAAATAATTTAATATTTTTCAATCATTTTTTAAAAACAATTTAAATTATTGTTTAAATAACATCTATATGTTTTAAAAATTTGAAAGATTAAATAAACATATTCTAAAAAACAAGTTCCTTCATATTCATAAAATAAGAAAAAGAGAAACACACATACTGATTAACCTAGAATCTCAAATATGCACTGCATACTACATAGCTCTTAATTTCATGGTCACCATACATTGAAAGTGCATTTCTCGATTAATCTTTTTAACTAAATTCGTAAATTTTCTCAGAAATCTGCAAATTTTCAGCAGAATCTCCAACTTTTCTCATAAATGAATTTTATATTTCACATTGATTTACGAGTGTATTCCAAGCTCTAAAGATCTTATCCAGTTACAAAAGTAAGTATATTTATATACGGAGGCAAGATGATATGATTAGATTTTCTGATACAACAAAGGGTTTTCCTCACCTCTAGGAAATAGATCTATATTATTAGAAGGCAATTTTAAAGAAGAGTCAAAGGACGATGGACCTCCAAAAAAATCCTGTCTATTTTTTTTTCTCTTTTTGAATAGTGTAACGATGGCTTCTCGTGCTTCCTCAATTACCATTGCAACATTTTCCTCCAATATGCATGCATCATTCAATTTCACAAATTAAATTATGGATGGATTTAATTCAAACCATAAATGATAGATAGTTTAGACGAAAATTTAACAAATTACAAGAAAATCTAATTGTTGAGTGTGATTTCTTTCAAATTTATGTCAAAAGATTCCCAAGAAAATTTTCTTGAAATTTACACTTATTACAATTACATAATGACGAATAGCTGGGAACTGATTCCATGCCGCTCTTGAAATCTGACTTCATTTATTATCTTAATAGTTAATTTATGAATTATGGTAATGTCGCTCTGATGGCGTTGGATACTAGGATAAATCCCTAGCACTCTGCCCATGCGAGCCTCTACCTGATCGACACAGTACTTGATGTGGCCACGAAACCCTATAGCTTCAGCGCGAACCACTAATGGCTCTGGTCTGAAGCCATTGGCGCTGAAGAGGGGGGGAAACCCCCCTCATACAGTAATATAACAACCAATGACAAATCTGGGATGAGGGAAAAACAACCAGCATTCGAGCCGCCACAGCAAATGCAGGAGCATTTACTCGCCAAGGAACAGGGCCTTCGACAGGAAATGGAAATGGAAGCTAGGACGTCTCAAACCAGAGCACCCCGTGGATGGGAACCTAGGAAATGCATACCGCAAATGGAAAAAGAACCCAGGTATCTCATAAGTTCACTCAGGGTGGGGGAGCACACACAATTCATGCAAGAACATTCCCTTATTCACAAATTTCTAGGACTCTGGCCATCAGAAAGGAAACTAAACAAATGGATGAAACACTGGTGGAATCCCAAAGGAGACTATGAGGTCCAGCTCAACTCAAAAGGCTTCTTCACCATCATACTATACAACCTAGAAGACAAAGATCACATCTTTGAGAATGGCCCTTACTTCTTCAACTCAGCAGGGCTATTCCTAAGGTACTGGATAGAGCGCTTCAGCCGGGACAAGGAGGACTTCATAATGGCACCCGTCTAGATCCGCCTATATTCCCTCCCGTAAGAGTTCTAGCTAGAGGAGATCCTCATGGGAATAGGAAACACCATCGGTCAATACATGAAAGCCTCTGAAGCCACAAAGCAATGCAAGTACACCTCATATGCCTGTATATGTGTCTACATGAACATAGCCAAAGCCCTACCAAGAGCAGTAATACTGGAGTACCAGGATGAGGACTCGTCACAAACCCTTGACTATGAGCATATCCCGTTCAGATGCAGAAAATGTCATGAACACGACCATCTGTTTCGGGACTTCCCCCTAAACCAGTAAGCTCCCAAGGTCAGCCAGATTCTGCAGAAAGATGGTTTCACAAAGATCGAGACAAGGAAGAAAAATCTCGTTCGAAAGAAAAAAACTGACCCCAGACCCAGGATCCAGACCAGGAATTCTTATGATATAATAAGCCAGCTGCCTGAGGATGAGGAAATGCAAGACCCACACTCTGGTTCGCAAAAAGACAAAGCCCAAAACCCCAAACCCTCCCCCTTCGATCCGAACAAGGAAATCAATGCAGAAGAAAAGGGGAGGTAGATGGAGATACTCTAATGCAAATGGATGCCCAAGACCTGGCAGGCATCGATCTGGAGAAACTGGAGGAAGCCCTCGATCAGAAAGACCTGCAAGGCCTTCCAGAAGAACAACTCAGAAAGGTGCACAAGGTCTTCCTCGATTCAATAGAGGGATCCACAACGCGCCTTGGCATCGCGACAGAATCAAGCTCTGGCTCTAAAAAAATACCACGCAAGAATAAAAGAAGAGGAAGGAAACTAGTACATCAACTGATTAAAGAAGCTGGACTTCTGATGATCAACTCAGGACTAATACAAAAGCTCTCGGAGGGATACCTCCATGCACACCCCTCCTCTTAATGATGAAGATTATCACTTGGAACATTAGAGGACTCAACGGGTGTCCAAGCAAAGGATCCTCAGGGACTGCATCAAGGAGGAAAGCCCAGACATTCTAATGTTATAGGAAACTAAATGTGTCGGAATGGAAGAAGAAACCATCTTCCAACATATATGGAAAGGCTGCAACTACGTCTACACGGACTTTGTGGGGGCATCAGGAGGTCTAGCAATATTGTGGAACCCCACCCACATGATCCTTAGTGGACCCTTCTCCACAACAGGCACCTTGTCAGCTCATTTTGAATTCATAGGCTCGAACCAGGAGGGGACCATCACCAATGTCTACGACCCACAAGGACAATAGGAAAAAAACAAATTTTTGGAAAAGCTAACCCAAGTTAAAGCTCTGGTAAGCATGCCCAGTTGGATCCTAGGAGGCGACTTTAATATGATCATGTCACTGGAGGAAAAAACAGGTGGAAGAAAACGACTAGAGCAAGACAGCGGTAAGTTCAAAACCCTCCTTGAACAGTTAAAGTTAGCAGACATAGAGAACAACAATGGCACTTTCACCTAGTCTAACCGCAGATCAGGTAGTCAACATGTAGCATGCAGACTCAATCGCTTTCTCATCATAGAATATTTGATTGAGAGAGACCTCTGTATAGAAAGCTTAATCCTTCCCAAAACGAGTTTTGATCACTGGCCAATCGCCCTCCAGATAGCTATAGAAACAACACCGAAATTTAAACCTTTCAGATTTGAAAAATTCTGGCTCACACACCGAGATTTCCAACAGTTGGCACAAACATGGTGGAATCAGTCTGAGACAGATCAAGGCACCAAGATGTACAGATTCCAACAAAGGCTCAAAAACTTCAAGCAAAGGCTCAAACACTGGAACAAAAACACCTTCGGCAATATTTTTCAAGGTATGAAAGACGCAGAGTACAGAGTGGCTGAGATACAAAAAATCTTCATATCAGGAACTCGCACTGCTGAGCTCATGGCGGAAGAGGAGAAGCTACAGATGCAACTGGAGCAAAAAAGGAAGCAAGAAGAAATCCTATGGAGGCAGAAATCCAGGGTGCAATGGGTCAAAGAAGGCGAAAAGAATACTAAATTCTTCCACAGAACTATGATACACCGGAGACATATCAACAGAATAACACATCTGGAAGATGAGCAAGGCCAATTGATAAGAGAACATGCACACATAGAAGATGAGCTCAACAGATACTACCAGACCCTCCTCACGGAAAACAAAGTGGATAGAAGTGAGGCCATCACCCGAGTTACTAGCCATATTCCCAAGCTAATCACATTGGACCAAAATGTTGCTCTTAAACGACCAATATCTAAGGAAGAGGTGGACCAGGCTGTAAAATATATGCCCCCGGGAAAATCCCCAGGCCCTGATGGTTTCACTACAGACTTCTTCCATCATTGTTGGGATATTATAGGTAAGGATGTATGGGAGGTCATTGAGGAATCAAGAACTTCGGGACAAATTCTCCAAGCTTTCAATGCCACCTTCCTCACTCTCATCCCAAAGGAATAAAGATTCACGAATCCCAAACAGTTCAGACCCATTGCCTTATGCAATTTCATCTATAGGATCATTACCAAGGTGATTGCAAATCGACACAAGCCAATTCTTCCATTTGTCATTTCCAAAGAACAAGCTCGATATGTTGAAGGAAGACAGATTATGGATAGCGTCATACTGGTGCATGAGGTGATCAACTCTCTCAAATCAACGAAAACCCTAGGTATGTTAATCAAACTTGATCTCTCAAAATATTTTGATAAATCCAGTTGACAGTACCTCAGAGCTATCCTAAATTCCTTTGGCTTTGATCAATATTGGGTAAACTGGATTTTGAACCTCACCTCTTCGGCCTTCTTCTCAATCCTAGTAAATGGAGTCCGCTAGTGGCCCTTCTCAGCAACAAGAGGCATAAGGCAAGGGGATCTGCTTTCACCTTTTCTTTTTGTCCTAATGGCGGAAGGCCTGGGTTGCTACATTAAATCAGTGGTGTTGGACGACACCCTCAAAGGCCTACCCCTGCACAACATTAGGCTTGCCCCATCACATATCCAATTCGTCGATGACACCCTACTCATGAACTCCCCTATGGCACGCGAAGCCGTCAAACTCAACTCCATCCTCTCTGACTTCACTGAAGCCTCGGGCATGACTCTGAACCTTGATAAGTCCAAGCTCTTTTTTTTCAACACTCCCACTGCAGTTCAACTACACATTTCCAAAATCATGGGCATCTGCAGGAGCTCCCTTTCGTCCAACTACCTAGGTATTCCTCTCACAGGAGTGCTAGCCAAATCTATTTCTTGGGACAGCCTCCTCATCTCTATCTCTAACAAACTGGCCAACTGGAGCTTCAGACCTTTAAACATTGTAGCCAGATTAGTCCTGTTAAAATTAGTTCTTCAAACCCTACCCACCTATCTCTTCACTGCCTTAGCTGCTCCCAAGCATATCATTAGAGCGATCAGAAACATCAAAAGAAACTTCCTCTAGCAAGGTCTGCAAGCCAACAAGAAATGCGCTCTGGTGTGCTAGGATAAGGTTTGTACACCAAAAGCAGGGGAGGCCTAGGGCTTTAGGATCAGAGAAAGCTCAACCAGATAATGGAGGCCAAGATATGGTGGAGGTGGATGAGAACACCAGATGCGTTATGGGCTCAAATCTGGAAGAACAAATATGTTGCCTCCATGCAGCCAGACCAGTTGATCAGACACAATGTTAAAATCCAGGGTTCGAACATCTCGAACACAGCCTGGAAAAACAAAGACATAGTACAAAGACACGCTTTCTGGTAAATACGCAATGGAGACAGTGCAAGGTTCTGGCAAGATTCGTGGCAACAACTCAAACCCTTAAAGGACCTAGCAGAGCTCACACCCCTTCAACTAGCCCTTAATCAAGACCCTTTACTGAAGGTAAAGGATCTCTGGAAACCTACAGATGTGGGGCAAACTTGGCGACAATGGAAGACCTCCAACCACAAGCTAGGCACCCCTCTCGACTTGAACTTGTCCGCCTGGCATCGTGAAGCAGGACGCAGGAAAATCCCCAGGAAGGAGAGGCCCGACATCCTCAAATGGGGACATTCAGCTTCAGGAAACTTCTCGGTGAAGGAGGCCTACTGCATACACAATAACTATCACAATCAGGAAGCATATAACATCTAGAGCAAGATCTGTAGCAAAGCGCTCTAGCCTAAGGTCTCTACCTTCCTCTGGCTAATCATCCACAACAGAATTCTAACCTGGGATAATCTCATAAAGAGGGGATTCATTGGGCCATCCATGTGTGTTTTATGTCAAGCCCAAGAAGAAACCACAGATCTTCTTTTCAATGGTTGTCGTTATAGTCAAGCCGTCTGGGACCAGGGGGCGCAAATCATGCGCAGATCCAATCAAAACAGACGCAACATTAGGGACACTATTGGAAATTGGGACTCAATCACTTATAACAATCCCATTCCGAACTACATTTGGAAACTCCTCCCAGGCTTCATTTTATGGCAGATATGGAAGGAGTGAAACAAACACATCTTGCACTCCAAGGACTCCCCTACAGAGTCAACCCGGGACAAAGCTGCCACACTCATCAAAGAAACAATCAGAAGTAAACATTGGCAACCCAAGGACAAGGATTGTAACTGGGAGGAGTCACCAATCCTCCAAAGTTGGCAACTTAATTTAAAATATTCAGTGGCAATCAGAGCTCCCAAGAATTGAATCCCCAGCCCAACCACCTGGACCCCCCCTCCAAATGGATTCATAAAAAATAACTTTGATGGAGCTTCAATAGGTAATCCTGGACCCGTAGGATACAAAGTTGTGATCAAGAGCTCCAAAGGGGAAATTCTAACGTTGACTACAGGATATTTGGGAGACACCACAAACAATGTAGTAGAACTAACGGGCCTACTACAAGGCCTTCGACATGTGGTAACCTTGGCTAGCCATAAAGTCATCCTGGAAGGGGACTCACAAATCATCATCCGACTAATCACCAAGATCTTACCTGGGGGAAATCCACAAAAATTCTCTCCCAGCTGGCACCTTGCAGGCTTGCTCGAAGACTTCAACAACCTCCTTGGGCACAACATCAGCGTCATCCCCTCCCACGTCAAAAGGGAGGCAAATGGAGTAGTTGATTACCTAGCAAATGAGGGAGTACAAAGGGAAACAGAACAAATAATCTGGGATGCCAGAAGTACTGGAGCCTCGATCTATACAAACATTGTCAACTCCTGGCTAGCAAGGATTTTCTAGCCACGGATGGGGTGACATGCGGTAAAGGGGAGGCACGTGGAGGCGAGATAGGAGAGGCCATTTATAATGGCTCTGACCACACACTCAGTTATTAATGAAGGTCCCTCCCTCCGTCGGCCTCCGTTCAACGATGGGGCCTCTCACGAGTGAATACAGGTCGTCCAGCCAGAGCATTAAGCTCTCGACTTTAATAGAAGCTACCATTATTTACACCTTAGCCCCCCTTACCGAAAATCTTAGTGTGTGTTTGAATCTTTCCGACGAGAGGTGTAGCAGCAGTGTTCTTGGCGCCCTGGCATTGATCCTTGCTCTTGCTATGCCGAGGGTGAGAGGGAGGTCTCACAGGGGAGCCGACTGGTATGCAGCTAACTCTGAGAGGAAGCGACACAGGAAATTTGAGAAGGCTGTGATCTTGGCCAAGAAAAGGAGACGCCGGGTTAACACGGTTGCAAGCTCGCCCACCAGAACCTTTGTAGAAGAAGTCTCGAACATGGAGCTCCCACCAGAATTTTCAGAGAACAGAATGTTTATGTTCCCAGATAACTGGAACCCCCCAACATGTATAGCAGAAGTAGAGGCACTGCCCCGCTCAAGAAACACTTCGGATCCCTGTGAAGCAACTAACGAAGAGCCCACCACTTTTTTGGTAGAGGAGGAGCCACCGGAAGATACCACAGACTCCCAGACAAACAGGGAGCAGTCGGGACATCGAGAAATGGACGACAAGTCGCAGAGGCAACCCTCGCCACTGCTCTTGCACTCGGAGCATATGCAACTGATTTTTGAAGTTCGAAGCCTGGTGGATGATCAAATTTTTAGAGCAGTCTGTGTTAGCCAACGTTTGGACATGCTCTATGCGGCCTATTCCAGTGCCACTCCTCGACAAAAATGCCCAACCTGTGCTCAGCCTTATGTCATCCCATCCAGTGGTGGAAAAGCGAAGGACGCTCATGAGGACTTCGGGGAATAGTTTCTTCTGTCTTGCATGATTTCCAAATCTTTTTATGTAGTAGTTTACCAGAGCTGTAGCTCTTTAGTTGTTAGCATGGTTAGCATTAGAACAGACCGCACTGAATTGTTGTTAATTATGGATGTATACCCTGGTTTCCTTCGGGTAGGGTGGCACAACGAACCCTTTGATTTTGGATGCTACTATGGGCAGGCCAACTGTCTTGGTTTTCTGCATAGGTAGGATAGCTGGCACCTGCGTGTCATGTGTACCCCTTTTTTTGAAGTTATAATATAATAGGTTTCACCTTTTACTTAATAAAAAAAAATAGTTAATTTATGAATTCAAACTAGTGTAAACTTAAATTGCTCATGACTATAAATCAAAAACCTAAATTAAAAATTGAACTGGCAAACAATAAATGAAAATCCTAAATTGCAGAGAATAAATCATGCTTCTACTCTTTCTCTAATCCAATCCAACTTAAATTGTCCATAACTATAAATAAAAAACCTAAATAAAAAATCGAACTAGTAAACAATAAATGCAAATTCTAAATCGCAAAGAATAAATCATGGTTCTATTACTCGTTCTCTAATCCAATCCGTGTTGTAACCACAATAGAAATATATGGTTACATAATTCTAATCCGTGCAAGAAAGGTGTTCATAATATATGCAGCCATAATATGAAACGCCAGCCAGCTAACTAGATGCCACATATGCGGCCATAATATGAAACGCCAGCCAGCTAGCTAGATGCCAAATACCATCCATCGAGCCATAATATGAAATTGACCCCGAGAGCCAGATGCCAACTACCATCCATCCCTAAAAGAAATAGGCGTAATTCAGGGAGTGGTGAAAGAAAATAATTAGGTGAGAAACGTGGCAATACATTACCTTAATCACATACTCCATTGTTAATTACATAAAAGTGTTAATCAATTGGACAATACAGTAATTTTTTAATCCGATTAAGTAAATGTGAAAAAGTAAACACATAAATTTACGTCTTTATAAAAGCAAGGAAGTTAATATTTCAAATGAGAACCCTCTATTTAGTGTGACGACGAAGAATATTCTATCTACATTTAATCATGTCCATAAAAAAAAACATTTAGAATTAAAAACGTATTAAATGTGCCCATTACCAATAGATATACTCGTCACAACTAAAAAATATTGTATATACAATAATATCAATCCAAAATTTCAATCAAAAAAAATGCTTCAGTAACAACTTGGCATCTACCAATGCCATTTTGTTATTTACTCATTTTGTAATTTACTCTACTTTTACGAACAAAAACTTTGCCATTGTTACATCGTACAAAAAGCTGTAGATATTGAAGGGAAATGTAATGACAATTTTTAAAACGCATTTCCAAAATTTCAATTAAAAAATCATTTTCAAAATGAAAAAATTACACTATATCAAATATGTTTTGGTACAAACTTGTAAGATTCCACTTTGTAGTTTATTGATCAACTAAAGATGACTGATTTTCTTCACGCAGTATGGAGCAGATGCATTTATTGTGGGGATCGATGCCTACGCGATCCTATAGAATTCAAACTAATATTTTTATAAGTTTAGAGGGCAGTTTAGCCAGAATTTATGACATATTGTAATTACTACAATGCTTTAACAGTACGTTGTTTTATCCGTTGATCTGTCTTGAATACTAAAACATCAGGTCGGGGAATTGACGGCTTGCCAGTACCTATAAATTGATGGATTTACGATTTCATTGTCGTAATAGAAACAAATCGAATAAAATGTCGAATTTCAATTTGTTACTTGATCAAAGAAATATCTCTAAATTAATGGATTGACGATTTCATTGTCATAATAGAAAAAATGTCAATTTAATGAATCATAAGAAAACCTTGGAGAATGGTCACGTCAATAGTGTGAAAGGGCGTGGGAAGCAAAGACAAAAAAGCGAAATTTAAGTGACTTTCAACTTCATATTTTCATCATTCGTTTTGTCATTTATGTGGGAAGATGAAAACGCTTATATCAATATATGGATAACTTAAGGAGGGGTTTTTCAGAATCACAGAAGCACAAACTTGAAATGTGTGGATAACTTAATGATCCAGGAGACTAGGCTCAAAAACTGTTTAAAAATGAAAGTTATTGAAATTGAATGAAAACAATTCCATTGCGATCGGCTCGTCGCATTGATTCCTGCCATATATTTACTTCCTCAAATGGTCTCTGTATGTGAGAGTTATCATACTCTGATCAGATTCTAAAACAACTAAAAATTCAAAGGTCAACTGGCAAAAGTCAATGATGATGTCAGCATGACATCACCAAACCTATTTACTGATGCTGACATGGCAGAAGCAAGGGTTGACAAATGGCGACCTGTGACTGGGTAGATGGTGTAGACTTGGACCAATGGCAGTGTGACACTAGTCAATATTCGAGCAAATGTGGTGGTGCCATGTGGCCAGGCATGGGCAGCCACATGGTACCGAGTCAGCAATCATATGATAAGTTCAAAAAAATGTATTTGGGGGTCCATGGGTTTTGAACCCATGACCAACTACCAAGCAAATGACTAAAGGAATGACCAAACACCAAAGTGCCATAAATGTTTCTTATTAAATTTAACACATTTACATTTATTTAAATTTGCAATATATTGTTATGTGGTGCAGAGGGGCTGGGGCTAAGCCCCAACCCGTGGATTTATCCACCCATGTGACCACAACACAGGATGTTGGGCACTCCACTATGCGCATGGGAGTTTAGATAAGGCGTATCCCTTGAACCTCGGTGCATCCATATAATCACAAGCACAGTTCAGGGGGCCTATCCCTTAGGGCGAGGACCATTCTAGGCCGAGGTCCCATGCATTCTGCCCCAAAAAACAAGAGCTAGCGCAAATTTAGTTCAAGAACTTAGCCCTTTGGGGTAGCGATGGGCCATATGAAGAGCATATGACGGAGAATTAGGGGTGCGTGCCCAGACTTGGGGGCTACTTTGTGTATTTTTATATAAAAGTGGTTTTTTAACTATACAGAAGTGATTTTTGCCTCATATTATGACCATAATTGGTTTTTTGAGGATATCTTGGCCATTTCGAGGGGGATTTGATCCCAGAAAGAGGCCAAATCTTCAACGAAAGTTGAACTTGCTCATCTAAGCCTAAAAAATATAAAAGCCAAGATTTTTGAAGCCTTGAGGAGACTTTTTTTATGTAGGGATTTGAAGGAGCAGTTTGTAATTTTTGGCATTTTCTCGTATTTTGAGAGACATTTTCTCATGTTTTTGAGAAGAGTTTGATGATGCATGTATGAATCTGAGCAAGGAGGTCTTTCATAGAATATCGAAAGCATGTAATGTAACAACAAAAAGCCTCTGTAAAATAACTTTGAGCATTTTAAAGAGCAATAAATAGGTCCTCCAATTGGAAGTGGGCCCGGAGATGTAGCCAACGATTGGTGAACTCCATTATCAACCTCTTGTCTGTATTTCTCTTTCTGTTTTTCTATCCTATTCTCTTAATTTTCAGGATGGATATTAATGGTTGATCTCTTTATTCAGTAATAAGCATCAAGTAAAAGTCATATTTGATATTCCGTAAACAAGATAATAAGTTTATGTATTTCACATTCTTAACGATCTGATGCAAAAAGTAGATTAAACTAACTTGCAATTTATCAGTAATACCTTCATTTTTTGATCAATTTTATGGTATTAGAGCATTTGGTTTTGAATGTTTGATAGGAATTGGAAGCATTGGATGCTCACTAGAGAAAAACTCAAGCGAGGAGAAGGCCAACTTGAGGCTCTTAATACAGAGATTCAAAGAAGATTGCATAAACAAGAGATGTCTTCACCAAGAAAAATAGGTCCTTTTTCATCTGAGGATGATTTCTTTGAGTCATTTCAGTTTATGAAAGTCATGGTAGAGGATATTTGTCATGAAAGAGGACAATGAAGGTTTTGAGGCTATGGAGAAGGTGAATCTTAGGTAAGAGCAGAAGGAGGAGTTGGAGGTGGTGGACCTTCGAAACCTTCTTCTCCTTCATCTTCTTCATCTACAAGTGAAGCAAGTGTACATCCCTCCAAGGACAAGCAACCTAAAAAAACCCATCATTCTTCTGATATGCCTTTATTAAAATTAGATGTAAAGTTTCAATTACCCATTTATGATGGTGAATTAGATGCAAAAAAGCTAGATAATTGGGTGATACAGTTAGAAGTCTACTGCAGGATAGAAGGGATTGTTGATGATGAAACAAAGATCTAACTTGCAAGTCTCAAATTGGGAGGCACAACTCTCATATGGTGGGAAAGAAAAACTAAGGATGATCTCAATCAAAATGGTAAAACAATCTTTTCCTGGAATGATTTTATCACTGCCTTGAAGAAACGATTCTATCCATTAGCATACATGCAACATGAAATGATGAATTGACAAAGTTTAAGGCAAGTGAAAGGTGAAAGTGTATAAGAATATACTCAGATATTTCATAAGAAAACTTTGAATTTGGCTATTCCTTTATATACACAAGAGACACTCCTAAAATACATTGGTGGTTTACATTCTTGTCTCAAGAACACTATTCATATGCTAAATCCTTCTAACTTTGATGAAGTATGTGTACAAGCCATTCACATTGAATCAAGCAAAGGGAATGTTGCTGATAGTGTTTCTACAAATACTTGGCAAAGAAAGGATGCAGGGAAAAGGAAAGAGAAGAAGACAGCCACAACAAGAAAGGAGAAGCCTACGTGCAAGCATTTCAAGAAAGTAGGCCATGATGAAGATTGTTGTTGGATCTTACATCCTGACTTGAAGACAAAGAAGTATGCCAACCACATAAGGAAGAATACCACAGTTGCGACAGTTCAAGAGAATCTTGGATCAGATTTTGGTGACAAGACATAGGTTGTAGCTATGGAAATCCGAGGTATAAATTATGTTGCAAGTACTAGCTCTTCTAGATCAGTTGATGTAATTGATGAGTGTAAAAGGAATGAACTTTTCCACATAAGGGTCATAACAAATAATGTTAAAATTGATACTCTTGTAGACAGTGGATCACAAGCCAATCTAGTCAGTGAAGATGTTGTAAATAACTTGGGACTTGAAACTAATTCACATCCTAAACCATATCCATTGGGATGGATATGTGGTGATAACAATTTGCAAGTAACCAAACAATGTAATATCAAGTTTGCAATCACTTCTAATTATGTTGATGAAGTAGAGCTTGATATAGTGACACTGGACACATGTGGAATTGTACTGGGAAGCCCATACCTTTATGATATGAAAGCTATATTCTACAGGGAGGAAAATAATTATTGCTTCAAGAAAGATGCAAAAGAGTACATTGTTCGTGCTCATCGCATGAAAACTGACAGATCTTTTGTAGCTATAGGATAGTTAAATGGAATGGTAAATGCAAAAAAAAGTTTAACACTTATGTTTGTAACAAAACATGAAATTAGTGATGCTAAACATGAGATGGTTGAATATGTTTCTAATAGTTATGAAGTGTCACCAGGGGTACAACATGAGTTTCAACTATATACTTTGGTTACTGTTCATGTGCAGAAGGGGAAGCATATTTTGTCATTTTCATTCGCATACTGAGTATTTTTGTTTAGTTTGTTGTTATTCAGTGGTGTATGGCTACAAAATGCGGCAAAGAATGTTGATGATTGTGTGATTGATGGAATGATTTATTTGATAAACAATGCTATCTCATTTTTCATGTTTGTTCTGATTAGTCAGGTGATCATTGTCCCAACAAAGAGGATTGATGATATAGAACAAAGTGGGGAGGCAGTACCCTCACTTCTTACCTGAGTAAAAGAAGACTCTTGGTGGTCCAAAAGCTTCCAAAGTGGGGAGGAATGATCCAGGAGGCTCCCAAGGCTCAAAAAATGTTCAAAAATGAAAGTTCTCGGAATTGAATGAAACTAATTCCATTGTGATCGGTTCATCGCACTGATTTCGACCATATATTTACATCCTCAAATGAGCTCCATATTCAAGAGTTATCATACTATGATCAGATTCTCAAACAACTAAAAAATAAAAGGTCAACTAGCAAAAGTCAATGTTGATGTCATCATGATATCACCAAAGCTATTTACTGATGCTGACATGGAAAAAGAATGGGTTGACAAGTGGTGACCTATGACTGTACGGATGGTGTAGACTTGGACCAATGGTAGTGTGACATTTGTCAATATTCAGGAAAATGTGGTGGTGCCACGTGGCCCAGGCATGGGCAACCACGTGGCACCCAGTCAACAATCGTATGACAAGTTCAAAAAAATGTATTTGGGGGTCCAAGTGTTTTGAACCCATGACCAACTACCAAGCAAATGACTAGAGGAATGAACAAACACCAAAGCGCCATAAATGTTTCTTGTTAAATGTAACACATTTACATTTATTTAAATTTGCAATATATTGTTATGTGGTGCGGAGGGGGCTGGGGATAAACCCCATCCCGTGGACTTATCCACCCATGCGACCACAACATAGTATGTTGGGTGCTCCAATATGCACGTGGGAGTTTGGATAGGGCCTATCCCTTGAACCTCGGTGCATCCATATAACCACAAGCATAGTTTGGGGGGGCTATCCCTTAGGGTGCGGACCATTCTAGGTCGAGGTCCCATGCATTCCACCCCAAAAACCAGGAGCTAGTGCTTGTCCATATGAAGATCATAAAACTGAGTATTGGGGGTGCGCGCCTAGCCTTGGGGGCTACTCTATGTATTTTTATATAAAAGTGGGTTTTTAACTATACAGAAGTGATTTTTGCCTGATATTATGACCATAATTGGTTTTTTTAGGATATCTTGGCCATTTGGAGGGGGATTTGATCTTATAAAGAGGCCAAATCTTCAAGGGAAATTGAAATTCCTCATCTGAGCCTGAAAACTATAAAATCTAGGCTTTTTGAAGCCTTGAGGAGACTTTTTTGATGCAGGGATTTGAAGGAGCAACTTGTAATTTTTGGCCTTTTCTCATATTTTGAGAGACATTTTCTCATGTTTTTGAGAGGAGTTTGATGATACATGTATGAATCTGATCAAGGAGGTCTTTCACAATAGATCTTAAGCATATAATGTAACAACAAAGAGCCTATGTAAGATAACTTTGAGCATTTTAAAGAGCAATAAAGAGGTCCTCCACTTCGAAGCAGGCCGGGAGACGTAGCGAACGATTGGTGAACTCCGTTATCAACCTCTCGTCTCTATTTCTCTTTTTGTTTTCCTGTCCTATTCTCTTAATTTGCAGCATGGATATTAATGGCCGATCTCTTTATTCATTAATAAGCATAAAGTAAAAGTCGCATTTGATATTCCACAAACAAGATAATAAGTTTATGCATTTCACATTCTTAACGATCCGATGCAAAAAGTACATTAAATTAACTTGCAATTTATCAATAATACCTTCATTTTTGGATCACTTAAAGAGGGGTTTGTCAAAATCACAAAAACATGGAATTGAAATGTGTGGAAAAGTCAAGACTTGAAATGTATGGATAACTTAAAGAGGGGTTTGTCAAAATCACAGATGTGTAGACTTGAAATGTGTGGCATAAGAAACAACACCTTTTAATTTTATGTACCAAAGTAATCCCTCTATGGCCCATGGAATTGCTTGTTAGATACTTGTACTAAATTTTTATATCGATATGTAGATACATGATATCATGAATGTGAACAATAATAATAACTATGGAACACCTGTTGCATTCATGTTCTTATAAATGTGAACCCCACAAGATCTTTCCACGTATTTCTGATAAGGTATGTTGGTAAGATAACTTCAAGCTGAAAAACCATTTTTGAGAACCATTTGGTCATATTCATTGACAGGAAAATAAAAGTTCTTATTCAAATATTCTGAAACTATTTTAAAAAAATGTA
>JZKD02S2092154.1:31695-49210 GCA_000966675.3 Picea glauca | reverse complement strand
GTCTGGTCAGAATGATTCAATGTTAGGGTCTTGATCCTATATGGAGGGTTTTATTTGTCGTTTTCTTTGGTTTCACAATTTGATACATGTTTTCAATTTTGGTGGGTTTTATAAAATATGTATTATTAAAACGCCATATAATATAACAAATATATTATATAGTTTATATTATCTAATATAAATTGTACTATATAAAAATTATGTAATACAATTTATAATAAAGTTTTATATATAACACAATTTATATTAATGTTTTATATATATACAATTTATATTAAGGTTGTTGTGGTTATAGGGTTTATGGGTAAAGGGTTAGGTGTTAACAATTTTGGGGGTTAACTAGGTGTAAGGGGTTAATGGAATTAGGAGTTACCAACGTTAGGAATTAGGTGTTATAGATATAAGTGCTTAGGCTAATATGGTTTTGTAGATTAGTGAGTTGGGCATGATATAAACAATCACAATAATATGATGTAAAGTGGTTACATGGATTAGGGATGTCATCATTGATGATGATGATGATGACAATGAAAATTACAATAGTGATGATGATAATTATGATCATGACGATGACGTTGAAAATGATGACAAAAATGACCTTAATGATGATGATGACTGTGACAATGAAAATGATCATGTTGATGATGAAAACTATGACGATGATCACGATGATGATAGTGACAATGCAAGGAAAAAATGTTGATGACATTGACGATCTTGATGATGAAAATGAAAATGATGATTACAATGACAATGACGATGAAAATAATGATGATGATGATAATGAAAATGAAAATATTTATCACGATGATGACGACGATGGTGATGACGATGGTGAGATGAAAATGGAAGACGATGTTGAATATGGAAATGTTGATGTTCATGATGATGATGACAATGACAATGATGATGATCACGATGAAAATGATGATGATGTTGATAATGACAATGGAGGAAAATGATGATGGAATTGATGATATTGATGATAAGAATGAAAATTAAAATGATGATAATGATGATGAAAACATTGATCATGATAACGCCGATAATGCCACCTCAAATATTTACATTCAATAATCTCTAAAACAATATCACTAAGTGGATAATAGGAATACCTTGATGAGATCCTCTTGGTTTAGAGAATAATTTATTATCTACTAAATAGGGCCAAACACGTGAAGGTGGAAGCTCATTTGGCCCCTTCCCCCCCTCACATCACTCTCAATTCCCCATACCGAATAATTTATATTAATTTAAACAAAAACCGCACAACTAACAATTTATAATATAAATAAATTTTGTCCTAAAAATATTTACAATCACTTCTTTAATTTATGTTTCTTATTTTTTATAAAAGTCTTTAGTAAATCACCAGGAATACATTGGTCTCCATCCACTTTAGTTGTTGGAATCTCTTATGGTCGTTCTCCATGACTATGCATCATCTACACCATTGTACTACTTCTAGTAGTACAACGTACCAGTGAACATTTTTTCACTACGGGGGCATCCACTACAAAAATAGAAAGAATTAAAAGGACATGGTTATAAGTTATTATTATTCATATGCGTAGTGTTTCATTAACAAAATATCATTACTATGTTTTTTACTTGGAGGAGTAGTCGAAACGACCATTGGTTCTGGTCGATGTTGCAGGGTTAATGTCGATGACAATGACAATGACAATGATGATGGCCATGATGACGATGACAATTATTATGACGATGTAAGACAATGATGATGGAAATGAAAATGGCGATGATAATGAAAATGATGCAATGACGCTAATAATGATGATGACAAATATTATGACAATGGAAGATAATGATGATAGAAATGATTATGATGATGATGACGACAATGATGATGATGACAATGACTATGATGACGATGATGATGATGATAACCATGAAGATGATTGTTGGGCCCTTAATTTTTGTATTTGAAGTTGCGCAAGAAGGACTACAATCCCATTTTTGGTTAAACATGAGTTGCACAAGCTACAGAAAGAGCTGGACAATGGAGAAAGTAAAGGAACATAAATTGGTTGCGAAAAGGGATAGCGCAACACCAACAAGGGAAAAAAAGTTACAACATAACAAGAAAGAATGTGAGACCAAAGCCAGAAGATCCTACTCAACTTATATATATGAGATGTATACGATTGTAAAAGGGTTCTTGTTGTTGGCTATTATCGATAGGTTGGGTTTTGCTATTGTTAGCTGGATGTTGTGGGGTTTAGTTGAGAAAAGGTTATGTAATTGGAATCTATATACAGTTTTGGGTATATAGAGCTCTGCGACATGAGTCCGGAGCCAGAAGTCTATGACAAAGTACTAAATTGTATCTCTGAGATTGTATCCAAGAAGTTCTGATGTTAATATATGAAGAAGGACCCTAAATTTTGAATTATAATGTGTCATTCTGTGTTTACTCTTATGCATTGTATCTTTACAATACTCCTTTATGCTTGATAAGCTCCATATGATATATCTGTGTATGAATGCTTTTCACAACTTAAGTATCTTTAGATCATGTGTGTATGAGCTTAAATCTGTTCTGTAGTTATCCTATCTTGCGCAAGATCATGGTGAATCTTGAAGGCTCTGGGAACCCACCTAAGTATTCTCCTTTCCCTTCCCTATCCTTCTGTCTTGGTTTCACTTCGGGTGAGAATTCTTCTCTTCGAAGGAGATAAAAATTCCAATGCTCTAGACTACTCAGTACCTTTTGTTGGTAACCTGAGAAGGACCCTGGTCTGATCAATTCAACACCAACAAAATGGTTCTGTTGCTGGGACCTATGTTAAAAGGGAACCTGTAGGAAGAATTCTTTTGCGGATTCACAGATCTAATATTCACCAATGGGGGGATAGAAACTGTGATTCCTTCATATGGAAAGAAGCGGAGGTGAGGGGAAAATATGTGAAAGATGCGCGAGAGGTAGTCTTTTACTTAGAAGGATCAAGTGACCAGTACGAGATATTCTAGGTTAAGTTCCTGGAAGAACTTTTCCACTCAATAGATAGGCTCCAAGAAGCTCCATAATTACAAGAACGAGTCAAGAGGACATGTACTTGGGATACAAAAGAGATTTCAACACTTCATCATCTGGATTGTCCAGTCACATGAGCGATTGATTTATGGGTCAATACCACATTAGAAGGATACATTATTGAATTTGTGGTTGATAATCACCAATATTTTTCACAAGAAGAAGCAGATTTCAAGAAAGACACAAGAGGAAGATTGTTGAGAGAAATCCCCCTATGGATTAAGGTTTTCCTGATGGAAGAGGGGATGCTAACTATGTCCTCAAATGAGATGGTGGCGTAAACACCCTTGCTTGGGGTAGGGAGAGTTTGGGGTGGATTCATGGCCTGAGAGAGGGTAGAGGGTTCTTTGACAAACAATGGAAACTACAAGAAATGGACTCAAGAGATGAGAGAGCCTTGAAAATAACCTCCATAGTTGAGAAGTGTTGGTGGGATAAGATAAATAAAGCAACCAAACAGTTTGAGAATTTGCAGAAAGAAGTCAAACTAGGAAAATTAGAGGACAGACAGATGGAAGAGTTGTGGAAGATGAGAAGACATGAAAGACTAGCCAGTCAAAGATTAAGTGAGAGAGAAGCGCAGAGAGAAAGAAGTCTCGAGGAAGGTGGACAAGAAGGAGAAGGTGTAGAAGCAAGGGAGAAGGAAGTCGACATGGATATTGAAGAGGAAAGAGAATATTTAACCCCGATGCCAGGAAATATTGAGAATATGGATAAAGAGACCACTCCAGAGGAAGAGAACGAGACCCCCTAGATCAAAGAAACCCACCCCAAAGCCAGTGGCACCAGCCCCGAATCACCCATAGCCCAAGTGTCTTCTATACAAGTGGTAAATTTGATACTACCTTCTTATGCTAATTCTGTTCCAGTACATCTATTTAGTCAATCACAACTGGGAAGTGCGAGTACAGGGAGAATATTGGGATCCCTTGGTAGGTTCCAACCAGGAACGTTAGGTTTTATTTTGATAGGAGAAGCAATATAAAAAACTGGTAATGAAAGAGGTTCGATTTCTCGATACCCATAATTCTGGGGTAATGGAGACGAAGATGTTGAGAAACATTGGTTCTTGTGTGAAGCAATCTATAGGTCCAGAGCGACTCCAAATGCGAATAAATTGGTTGAGTTACAGAATACCTTGAGAGGTTGTTCTCTCAAATGTTACATGAAGGTTATTGAGCCAGGAGTGTGAGGAATGAAAGGTCAAGCAATCACACTTGAACAGGTACAGACAAGGTTCATAGTGGAGTTTAAGCTACCCCAGTCAGAACAACAAGCTCTATCTAAGTTGCACAAGATTCAAGAAAAGGGAAGGTGAATCAACCTAGGAATATAGCCAGAAGTTTAAAGATGTTATAGGGAGGTTAGTGCATCCAATTCATGAGGAACATCAAAGAGAATGGTATATTCAGGGATTTCTACCTCTGACATAGATTCCATTAACATAACAATGGATATCCATTTTGACAGTTTCCTTGGAACAATAAATGAATATTGAAGCCATGGCAGGGTATCCGGGGAGCCTGAAAAGGACCAGACCCCCAACAGATGCAAATTTGGTGCAATTACAAGGGAAAATATGAACGCTTACAGAAAATATTCAAGAATTGACGATACCTAGACTAGGGAGACTACAGGTATGGTGTACCAGATGTTACATAGAATGACATCTTGATGCAGTACCCCAACCCTTAGGTCGGAGTCCACACATGATCTTTCAATTTAGGCCCCTTAGATTCTGGTTGGCTCTTCAATTTCCTCTTCGGGAAATTTATTCACACACCCAACTGAGTGTATGTCACAGGTCCTTCTGAGTTATTCTCATGTGATCTTTGCACTAGCACGAACTCCATGATCAACACCCAACTGACAATGGGACTTTCCCCTTTTCCTTTTGGGATACCGAATTTCACGAGTTCGTGAATCCTGATGTCGAGCGCCTTACCTCTTTGACCTTTGAAACCTGAAATACCAAGCACTAGACACCTCTCGCCACTGACTTCAGCTTTCCACTCATCGCGATTTAGGGAGTTGCGATGATGTGCAACTTTGTCTCTTGACTCCTGGAGTCCTGAAATGCTGAAACACTGCTCCAAAGGTATTTCGCATTTCACAATTTCAGAGATTCTTATGTGGAGAACTCTACTCCTTGCCAACAGGAATGCTAAAATGTCGATTCCCAAAATGCCAACAAATATCCTACTGCGACTTGTGATTTCAGGCTTTCTCCCCCCCTGTGTCCCGATCACTCATCCTCAGGACCTCTGAAACCCCAAATTTCGAAGTTCTGAAATTTTGACTTCGTCACTCTTCACCTTTATACACAAAAACTCTTTTCGCATTTCGGGGATTTGATCAACCAAAGGTTTCGTCCACACTTCGGACTTATGACCCCCAAATGTCGAAATGATCTCGACGGTCCAATGATCAAAAATCAACACTCCACGTTAAATCCTTCCTTTCGAAGGTGTATCTATCCAACGCTTAACTTCGCCCCAACTTCCTTGGATCCTATAGTCCTTTCTATTTCGGTAGTTCTCCTCGGAGAATTTCGACCGTTCAGTTTCCTCCTCAAGAACCTCTAGGTCAAAATCGACTCTGCAATCCTTCTCTGGGGCGTGACTTCTGCACAACGACTTGAGCTTCTTACTTTCTCTTGAATGATTCAAAGGCCCTAACCCTTCTGAGCTTTCTTCACAAACTCGGGTCTTCAAGGAGACTCTTGCACGCACTTCTTGCGGAAATCCTTCAAATACTTCAGCGTACTTGAACTCTCGACTTTGTGCACTCTCTCTGCAACAACAGTCTTTCAATCTCTCAACCTTAGTTGATAAGTTCTAAGGTCTCGACCAGCCTACGCACACCTTGCATGGCTTTTGTGCTCGTCTTGCACTTCTACCGGAATGAGAAAAGCGGTATCTCTCATGAGATTTCAGAGATAAACTCTGAACCTTTGTCATGCACTCCTAGTGGACATTTCACTGCACTCCTTGCAAGAAATTCTCTTAGGAAGAGAAACAACTGAAACTCATTCTCTTTCTCTCTCAGAATTTAAACATTCAACATGAAAATATACATTTACACACATAATAATAACAAATGCATGACAGAGAGAGTAAGAAACTGTAAGAATACCATTCAACATGTATACACAGAAAACATCATAACACCATGAGTCTGAATCAAAGCTTCATATATTAATTCAAGCTTTTGTACATGGGTTCTCCTCTACAACTCTTCTACTACAACTACTCTTCTTCTCTATGCTAATGTGCTTAATGATCTATTTCTGATTGATTACAATGATACAAAGATGAGGGTGTCTATAGTCATTTTCCCTCCTGTTCCTAAAACTGTCTAATATAGAATTTAAATCTACCTACTTTCATTAACTTGGCATAAATGCCTTTTACATCGACAGATGAGAGAATATTGCTCAAGATCTATTTACAATCACTTATTCATAAATGCACATACACCTTCCTTAACTATTTCATTAATATTCCTTCCTTAGTCTTTCAAAATATTTCAAAACATTTTCAACATGTGCAAAAATGTGTTGCGCTCATCCCAGCTATCTTCCACCTCCGTGCTCACTTGCTGCTGGCGATGCTCCTGCATCACATCTGGTGAATGAATGTCCACCAATGTGGGGATTGGGACCTACTCAGAATCCGATGGGAACCTCACCAGGACCCACGGGAGGAGTTGCACAAGTATCTATGAATTTACCATTCCATAACCCCACCCCATATCATGTTTTTTCAGGTAGCAGAGTAGCGCCAACAATCAAGTATTACGAGATTTTCTGAATCCATGAGCATGGGCCAAAATAGTTCCCCATTATTCAGAAGTATTCAACAGTACCAAATACTGAACATTGTGAGATTTGTGCATCTAACACACATACTACCAATTAGTGTAGAGCATTGGATGCACTTGTGGACAGTTTGGATCGAACAACATTCAAGGTGAATGAAACCCCTCAGGGACCGAGAAGAGGTCGAGGAGGTGGAGCTAGAGGAAACTTCAGAGGAGGAAGAACCAGGGGAAGAGGACCAAGTAGATGCTACAACTGTGATGAGCAAGGCCATATGGATAGAGACTATCCTCATTCAAGGTAGTCATGGTGCTCTCGTTGCATAACCAATGGGTAAGAAATTGAAGACTACCCAGAACTAATTGCAAAATGGGAAGATCGGGTACGTCAACGAGGAACTAACCTCATCAATTTAGAAATCAATAGAGTTATTAGAGGCGAAATTCCCAACCTTAATATCGTCACGTGAGGATGGGAAAAGACTGGAGTTGATGCTGATAATTTACCTCAGATCCAGAAAGCAACACCTAAGGAAGAAAAGTATGATCCTATGAAACAAAATTTGTTCTTTAAAAATGCCATAGAATTATTTCAGAATATCCCTAGCCCTGAGATGCAAGATAAACCCCCTTAGCCTATTGTTTACCCTAATATTTCACAAGTCCCTGCTTCACCCCCTGCACCCAGAAACCCTGTAGTCATGATGAGACAATCGGAGCAACCTCGAAATGTAGTTGACCTCTGGTTTTAGTTATTTTCTGATATTCTTGGGAATGAACAATTAACAGAAAAGTTGCGCAATGCACTATACCTAGTTCTAGGGAATGAAGAACCCACATAAGAAATATTAAACACTAATATTCCTAAGAAGAGTACTCGGAGAGTGTAGAGAAGGAAAGTACAAACTGGAAAAGAGTTTAGACTAGTAGCCCAGCTAGACGAGTTTGAGATTAAGGATGTTATGTTAGATCTAGGATCTGATGTTAACATACCATCTAAAAAGACTTGGGAAGCCTTAGGAAAACCCCAGTTGACATATTCCCCAGTCCAGCTAAGAATGGCCAAACAATATTGTATTTTCACAATAGGAATACTAGAGAATCTGGAAATAGATGTTGCGTGAGTGAAGACTATAGATGGTTTTGAGGTAATCAAAATCATGGGGGATAAGGAACCTTATCCTGCACTACTTGGTATTGATTTTCCCTATGAAAACTATGTAGTGATTGACCTAAGGAAAGACACTATGAAATTTGAGGCAGATGGAATCAAAGTAGTTCAACCCTTGGATCCGTATGTAGGCCCCCGACGTACAGAGCCAATAAAAAACAATATGGAGGGAGAAGACTTGGATCAGTTGTACACTGTAACAATAGGAACAAGATAATATTACATAAAGCCTACTTTTGATGGATCAATAAGTTAGAGGAGTATACAATCAACAGATAAATATTCAAAACTAGCATTTGACAGTTGACAGGAAGGATCATACAAATATTTTCAAGAAGATGCACAATTGTCAGGGAAATTAGATGGGTTGGAACCGAGGTCAAAGAACACCCAATATATGATGGTACCTTAGGACTTGAAAATTTTCTTCTCGTCATGGAAGAAAAGGCAGTGGAGGATCAAAGGATCTTAGTACTGGATTTATCCCTCTAGGACACCCCTGTCAGATGGTAGGCTAATCACAAAGACTTCCTTGAAAATTGGGACGACGTGAAGAAAGCTATCAAATATAGATTTGAAGATAAGGATAAGATGGAATAAGAGATGTGGATGGATTTCCAAGTTGTGCAACTCTTCAACAGACAGTCTGATCCTAAAGCACATATTGAACAATGTGTGACACAGTGGAAAGTTGCAGAAATACCATCTCGCTTCTAGGTTCAAGTATTTACCCACTCACTAGGCCCAATATCAAAATCTTGGTTCATGCATGAAGAAACCAAAAGACAGAACAACGACTGGAAAACGTTGGCATATCACTTTTGCAAGGACTTCTCATTTACAAGTAAGTACCATGAGCTTGAAGTAGTCCTGCAAAGAATTAAATAATTCCTTTTTATAGACACTAGTAAACAGAAATCGGACCTAGTGGTATGCACAAAGCATAGCCAAGAAATTCAAACTAATATTCACTTGAACTTAGACAAGATACCTATAGAATTCTATAATATTGAGAAGGATTTGGAAAGCCCAAATGATTTAGAATAATTGAGAAACTTAGCCATTAAGGAGACATAAGGGAACAAAGAAATCTAGAACATCATACCTACCCAGATTGATGGTTCTTATAATCACCCATTGAAGTTGCACAAAGTCAATATAGGGACCACAGAGCAACCTAAGATAGCTATGGTGGGATATTATTGGGATGAGCAAACTAGTCAAGAAATATAGAGTTTCTTGCGAGAAAATGAGGATTTGTTCCCAAAGACATTTTCAGAGTTAAAAGGGATTAAAGGAGTTATGGGAGAGATTAAAATTGAATTAAAACCRGGATCRAAKCTTGTGAYGCATACACCATACCTCCTTAACCCCAGAGTGAAAGACAATGTTAAGAGGGAAATAGACAAGATGATGGAAGTTGGAATTATTTTTGCAGTGGAAGAAGCAGAATGGGTTAGCCCAATAGTCATCCAGAGAAAGAAAGGTACAAAGGATATTAGGGTCTGTGTAGACTACAAAAGCCTTAACTATGCCTGTGTGCATGACCCTTTTCCAACATCTTTTACTGATGAGGTGCTAGAATAGGTTGCGGGGAAAGAATATTACTCATTTACAGATGGATTTTCGGGGTATCACCAAGTAAGGATTGTTGAAGAGGACAAAAATAAGACCACATTCATAACAAAATGGGGGTCATTTGCATACAATGTGATGCCATTTGGCTTAAAGAACGCCCCTACAGTTTTCTCCAGGATTATGATAGCATCTTTCTGAGAATTGTTTCACAAGTTTATATAAGTTTATATGGATGCTAGATGATATAAATTCTTCTCAAGGAACATGTAGCGATACTACGTCTGATGTTTGATAGATGTAGAGAATTTCATATATCGTTGAACCTCAGAAACTGTATCTTTTATGTGCCACATGGAATGTTTTTAGGCCACATAGTATGCCGAGAGGGAGTACTGGTAGACCCAACCAAATTTGCGGTTATTGTGAACATGTCACCACCTACGAGTGCTAAGCAGTTGTGCTCCACACTAGGGCACATAGGGTACTATTGTAGGTTTATCATAAGATATGCAAGTATCACTACACCTCTAGAAAATCTACTAAAGAAGGCTGAAGTGTTCCAATAGACCCCAAAATGTGATAAAGTGTTTGAGACCCTAAAGGAGAAGCTCAACACAACACCTATTATGATATTTCCAAATTGGGAAAACGAATTTCACGTCCGCGTAGATGCTTCAGGTATTTCCTTGGGAGCCAACTTAGTGTAACCAGGAGATGGAGCCATGGATCATCCTATCTATTTTGAGAGCAGGAAGTTGTCACAAGATGAGCATAACTATACAATGATAGAAAGGGAGGGTTTAGCTATGATTTATGCCTTGTAGAAGCTTAGACATTATTTGTTATGTTCTCATTTTAAGTTCTTTACTGATCATTATGCATTAAAATATCTAGTTAAAAAACCTGTGTTGGAAGGGAGAATTTGTAGATGGTTGTTATTGTTTCAGGAATTTTCTTTTGAAGTGGTCATTAAGCCTGGAATATGTGATGTAGGGCTTGATCACCTGTCTATATTAGAGTCAGAGGAAAGTGGTGGAGTAGCTGATGCTCAACTCCTAGATGCAGACCTGTCCTGGGTTGAGGCCATACCAGAATACCTAGAAAACATAACAATCTTCTTAAGTACATGGGCCTACCCAGAAACATACTCCACAACCCAGAAATTCCATATGGTGGTTATAGCAGTGGAATATCAATTGATTACAGAGAAATTGTATAAATTGGGACTAGATAGTATCCTCAGGCAATGTGTATTGGATCATGAAAGATAACATATATTGTGGGAGTGCCACAGTGGAGTTGTGAGAGGTCATGTCGGAGGAAATGCCACTATGTCGAAATTCCTCCAAGATGGACTATGGTGGGCCATGATATTCAAGGATGCAAAGGCATATTCTAGATCATGCAATGTTTGTCAAAGAGTGGACAGGCCATCATGACGAGATGAATTTACACTTCAACTAGTTTGAGGCTTACAAGAATTTGAGAAGTGGGGGGTTGATTTCATTTGGTCAATTAACCCCACAACTAAGCATTCAAAGGCTAGGTACAATATTACTGCAATTGACTACCTTAAACATTGGGCTGAGGAAGAATTTTTTCAGGATTGTTCAAACGATATTGCTTCTAGGTTCATTTTTTAAAATATTATCACTCGGTTTGGATGTCCTACGAGTCTAACCAGTGATCAGGGAGATCATTTTATCAATAGTACCATAGCAAAGCTTACAACCGAGTTATT
Organism: Picea glauca; assembly: GCA_000966675.3. Taxonomy (NCBI): domain Eukaryota; kingdom Viridiplantae; phylum Streptophyta; class Pinopsida; order Pinales; family Pinaceae; genus Picea; species Picea glauca. Next base: position 37,846 of record JZKD02S2092154.1, on the reverse strand, counting down.
GATCCAACATAATAAAAGTATCCCCTACCAACCGCAATCCCATGGAATAGTAGAGGCGTTTAACAAGATTTTGGGGAGAGGGTTAATGAAGGTTTGTTGTACAAACATGGAGAATTGGGATGATAGAGTTCCAACAGTTTTACGGGCTTAGAGGACAACCACAAAGAAACTCCATAAATAGACTTCATTTCAACTATTCTATGGGAAAGATGTTGTGGTACTTGCAGAATTCATTACTCCAAGTTTGTACATTACACATATTACACACATGTTGGAGGAAGAATCAGTTGTGCAGAGCCTCATGGAGTTACGAGAACTTGAAGAGACTAGGTTTTTAGCATAATTTCATCAATCAGTTGAGAAAGCAAGGAAGAAATATTGGCATGACAGACACATTAGGACTAAATTATTTGAACAAGGAGATAAGTTCCTACTCTATGACAATCAGTACCAAAAGAATCTAGGCAAGTTGCGCATGCATTGGTTGGGACCATTTATAGTTGCGGATATCCGACCTTCTGGAGCAGTTAGACTTGTACAAATGGATGATACGTTGTGGCCAAGATGGGTGAATGACGCTCACCTGAAACCCTATATGTCTTAGAACTGAGCTAAAGGATTATTTCTCTAGTCCGAAGGAGCATGTATAGTAGTTAGATTTGAGTTTTTCTACAATTTCTGTAAATTCAGTTAATAAAGTCGATGAGTGCCTTATTGCGCCGCAACATGTAGTTCATTTTTATGATTAAGTGTTATTTTGATGCAGAACTGCTTAGTCATCCGTGTAGGATCAGAAGCGTCAGGAACCTATTAATGGTAATCATTAATATGACGGGGACCCCTTTTGTGGTCATAGGGAGAGAGAATCTGGATGTAATCTGAGTCTATGGGCCACATGAACCCAGTCCGGTCACAACCTTTATTACTACTACAATACCCCATATGAACTTGGTTAAGCCATAAAGCTACGATACACGAATATTCCATCGGTATTCTCACCGGGATTCTCATCCATTCAATGGTAAGGTCTGAAATCATCCACATCCCTGTCCAACTTGCACAGTAAATGCCAAAATTTCCCAATAGGATTTATACCGTTAACCAGTCCCTTTGGACAACTCAGATCCAAGTTGCGTCTATAGGGTAATGATGAATAAAAATTATTACTGAACTTGCTAGCTAAGCTCGAGTATAAGGCTCTGAGAACTAGGTGTAGGATGCATTGTTTCCCATAAATCACTTAGATATTTACGAATTTTGAAGAGTGATAAAGCCTGTGTAATCCCTCAACCCTTAGTCATGATCCCCAATCCTTGTTTTGCATGTGAAATTTGCTGATAGTTCAGAATCATAATTGTTGTAGGAAAATCTCCCTGTGGACAGGTAGATTGCCTCAAAGAGCTAGATCCTAAACTCTAAGACAGAAAGTGCTTAATGTGGACACTGACTTCCTTTCAAATCCATACAAACTAATACATGAGAAATAAGGAGAATAGAGGTACCTCTTTATCGAGGTTTGTCCCTGCACGCTCCGAGTCGAGCTCCAAACTCTTTCTCCTCGATGAGTCCTGTAGACAAACAAGGTACGACCACGTCCTACTCTATTGATATTAGCTTGAAAACAGATCTATATATCAATGATAAGTTCATGTAAGATCAGACACAAACTAGAAAGAAACAGGCCAAGCGTGTCATATTAATGAGAATGACGATAGCAATACTTAGAATCATAGATGCAAATGCGACAGCTTTGTCAAGTCCCCTTTGTCTAACCCTTGCTTGAAAGATCCACAACCTGGATGATAGCACCTTCACTGATCACTCTCCTTTGACTGGTTGCGTGTTTCCTATGAGATCATAGGTTTCATGCTAGCAATTCTTCCCCCTTTTCACCACCATAGCGCCTACTTATATAGGTTAAGAGAAGCTTAACCTATTGAGTTATCTTTAGAATGAGTTGAGGAATCCCCTCCTTAGATCAGGGATCTCCTGATGGAACCACGAATTCGAATGCAACTGCCTTCTAAACTTGAGAGATCCTCCACTTATTCTCCTCAATGGGCCAACCACTGCCTCAAATTAGATAACACTCCCTCAAAAGGGGCATCAGGGTGCTATAATGCTCCCTAGGAGGCTCAAGGGGAGCGCCAACAATCTAAGGATGGGTAGCACTCTCTCAAAGGAGTATTTTGTTGTTATAACGCTCCCTAGTAGCTTGTGGGGGAGAGCCAGTGCTCCTAAGGATTCCATAGGGGAGCGCTCTCCTTCAAAACCTTGTTTTAAGGGCTCCTTTCAAGTGATAAGAGTTCCTTGACTTCAGTTAACCATTTCCCCTCCTCCAAATCAAGTGTATGAGATATTTTAAGTGCCTCCTTAGTGTCGTTATTATGGCAGTATTCTTGAAAAAATTTGCGACACTTGTGAAGAACTTGCGACACTTGCGAAAGTTGTAAGGAACATGCGACACTTACGACAGTTGAGAGGAACATGCGACACTTATCCAGTTGGGTAATATTGATGTGTAACAGAATGCCCCCCAAAGCATGAAGTTAGAAGATGAGAACCGATAACTGAAATGCTTTGTAGACTTTTCAAGCAAGGGTATAGACTCAGAGAACCTAACGAAAGCTGCACACAAACATCCAACAAATATTATGACATGTTTCAAAACCCAAGGCAGGCATACCTATGCTTGGGTGATCAAGATTTGCAAGATATGTCTGCCATAAAATACACTGCGGATCCATAATTGTATTGATAAGAAGGTATAGCCACCGAAGATACAATGTGGATCTATACTCTGATGAATCGGATTGATCATAGCCACAAAGAATACACAGTGGATCTATGAGATGACAAGACATAGCCACAACCAATACAAAGTGGATCTATGTAATAGTGTATGTGTTATTTGTCCAATAGAAATTCCTTCGCAACCTGGGCAAAGCATATATTAAAGTGATCACTCAACCCAGGGTCTTCTTACCAATCCCAATATGGTATGAATCTAACCAAGTGAATAGATGTCCTAATGTCGATCATGGCGGAAACCACTCGATTACTGGTCAATGGTGTGAACCGTTAACAAGTGCGAGGGAGATCACCATTAATATCAATGATTCCCAAGGTACCCTAGTACATTCCAACGAATGTGAATAGATGAGCTAAGGTCGAACACCCATGGAATCATCCAATCAGAGGTCAATGATGTAAACCTACTGTCGAATGTGAGGAGGCCTGCCATTCAGGCATGCAAGTCCCAAAGTACTAACTAGTTTCTAAGCCAGATTCCCAGATAATGTGTTGAAGTCGACAGGAATAGACTCGTCGAGGGAGGGCCTTGATGTATCCCCCATAAACAACATGAAATGGACATATATATGTAATTGGTAGATCAAATGGACATGGAATGATACAGGTTTTGAGGCAAGATATTTGGGATGGCTGACTCTAGAGGCAGATACTTCCCTTGAACATTGAGGCACGATAGCAAAACATGATATGGAAAAAAACTATGCAATGGATACTGTGACTTGCGTCGGGTGACCCAAAGGAGTGAAAGGAACTCAAAGGATTGGCTCAGTGCAGAGGTTCAGTGGATTATGATGCGTGCAAATGAAAAAGTGTCGTGTTCAAGGGCGACTCTAAGAATTGTTGGATAATGTTCTCAAGAGACTGCTTGGCTTGCTCCTTTCAAATTTTCCCCCATCCAGATAGACAAGTACATATTTTTGATTTAATGAGATTGAGGAGGATAACACATGCTTGATATAACTCACCTTCGGTAAGTTCCTCTTCCTTTGTTTAACGAACCAAAAGAAGTAAGGGATCGGTCCCATATGGGCATGTCGATGTGTGTTTTAACGAGTCCAAAGAAAGAAAACTCGAAGGTTTTTTGGGATTATAGAGTTTTGAAAAAACAATTAAAAGAGAACTCTCTCAGTTCCTTTTTCATACAGTAATCTAACGAGACCAATAAAGAGATAAACTATTTCTTGAAAGATGCCCTTTCCAACCTTTTAACGAGCGTGAAAGGAAGCAAGATCACTCGACAATATTTTCATATTTAGAGAGTCTGAAAAGAGTTTAAAGATGACTCCACGGGGGTTCCTTTTTTGTGTGTCCATGTGGGTCCAAAAAAGAGATAAAAGTCTACCCGACGCGTTCTCATATTTTCAAGCTCGAGAACGAACTAAGACTATGATCATAAGTGCGACAAGGTAAATAATCCATCAGAATTGCCAGGAAACCTGCGATGCCAAAACTACAAACTAGGGGTTTAGTGAATCCATTATATTGTTAGAGAAACCCATAAATGACTATACCTTATAAAAATGGAAGTTTATAAATAACAATACAATGAAAATTCCATTTACCATTTCATTTTGCACAAGGATTTTGGAGTAGTGGAGATTCTCATTTTAGAGGTGGATCTTGTTTCACTTGCTACCAGAGCTATGGTTGACTGTTTCACTTGCCGTTTGGACCAGGTAGCTGTCCATCTCTGCTTATTTCAAACACATGGTTTAACATTCATTTTTATAGCAGCATTTAATTTAAAAGATGAAGCCCTAAGTTGCCCCAAAAAGGACCAAATCAGCCTCTATTAAAAATGATGGAAAAAGTGGATTCGTTTTGAAAAAATGTTTTAGGAAGGGATAACCATGCTGCCTATGCCTTAATATATAAGTGGACGGGTTGTTTTTGGCAAATAACCCATGAAAAATCCTCACATACGCCCACACAGCCACAAAGAAATCATTTTGATTTTAAAACGTTTTTATTGTTGTGTGATGGACATTGAATGGCTAAGAGAGGGCGTGTTGATTGTAAAAGAGGGTGTGTTCTCTTTAAATGATGTGGGCATTTTATTTCATGTTTTAAATCGCTTTTAAAAATTGCCAAAATTGCCAAAACTTTGAAATAATGAAATTCTTTATTCTTTTGTTTTGTAGGTGATTTCGGCGACCATGATCCAGTGGAAAGAGCGAGAACATGAGATGGATGACTTAGTTTCCTTGCGGAGTCCTCGCACGCGGGCTGCATTGAGATCTTGTGGTTATTGAAATTCTTCAAATTGCAAAAAATGAAGAAGGAGATTTTATTGCTTGAGCACATGATCGGCTTATGGGATGTTGCAGAGCAAGGATTCCGGATTGGCACACAACTTTTAACCATTGAGTTAGAAGACATGTATTTTTTGACTGGCCTCTCGAAAATAGGGGCCCCATATTTTTTTCCAGGTAGAGGGCGCTACCTGAGCAAGTGGACGTGTATCTGGCACGCCACTGTGTCCCAGGAACAAGACTGGTAGGGGGTAGAATCCCTATCAAGTACATTCGAGAAATACCCCTCCAGTCCATTTTGTTTTCCATCACGAGTGTGACGGGAAGTAATAGCATGCATCTGGCATCAAGATCACAGGTGGCTTATGGTGTTCAGTGTTTGGAACCAACACTGTTCAACTGGAGTGCAGTGTTCCTCCAAAATGTGAAGGAACAAGTTTCACGGTGCAGGATGGGACATAAACAGTTTGGTTATGGCTCTTTTCTGGTCTCATTTTTTCTAGAGTGCATCCCCCAGATGCAGCCTCATATAGCACTGGTGGTGCAACCAGTGGATGAACCAAGGATGGAGAGGTGGACTAGTCTGTCTCTGAGGCTAGTAGCAAAGTCAGAGTTCTGTTTCACTGGCAACTTCTTTGCCTGGCTGAGATGACAGTATCTCTGGATAGAGGACTTCCCATATGCTGAGGTGGATTTCCGTGGGAGTATGGATTTGATTGTACCCGTGGGGGAATATTGGGATGCTTCAGGTAAGAGACTGAGCAACACCTTGTCTAGTTTTGTTTTTTAAGTTTTTAATGTATATATATATTTTTTGGGTATGTAGAAGAGTTTTTAACAGATGTATTGTTTTCAACATGTAGACAAGGGAGCAGTGTGCTCGACCGATATACCAATACCAGGACGTCGTGGGGGCATTCTAGTTGCAACAAATCTGGCAGTACCAGTGATAGGTCTCTGGGAGGTTGAAAGAAACCTCCAAGGCCTCATGATGGGAATTACTCCTTTACGGAGGGGAGAAGTGCCTTTACATCTGCAGAGGCACACTGTGGGAGTACCAGAGAATATCAATTCTCTACTGAGGT
>JZKD02S2092121.1:9177-21443 GCA_000966675.3 Picea glauca | reverse complement strand
TCTGTTTCTATGAAACAGAACCTTGTTTCTCTGCATCTTGGACAAGCCATTCTTTGGAAGGTGTTGTTAAAATATCATCAATTCCTAATGAAATAGTTGTATCAATAGCTTGTTAAAAACCTGAAATATTTAGTTGATCCAAGAAATGTGATGTATATGTCATTCTGAAGTGATCTATTAATATGATAATAAGATTTTTAATGGAATTTTTATCCATCACTATATTATAAAAGGGAAAATTATCAAAGGTAAATCTAGTTTGTTCCTTCATAATGAAAAATTTTCATATTTTCATGAGCAGGATTAAGCAATGGGTTTAAGCCGGTTATTCAAAAGCTTCCTCAATCTCTATATCTGTACTAATGAAAAGATCATAAGATCAATAAAATTAGATCCTAAGAGTTGGTAGTTCTTTAATTGGGAGCTCCAAATGGGAAAAAACTTGTATGGCTTCTTCTATTTATGAGGATAATCCACATTGATACAATGATAGAGAGGGACCCACCACAATAATGAAACAACCTAAATAATCAACTCGTTTCCCTAGTAAATTTTCATGAGATATCCCCTCTTTACCTTTTATCACATCTGAGAACAATTTATAAGTCCTATCATGACTATCTCTCCTTGGTTGTCCACATATGCCATGATTGATAAGTGCATCTATGGCTTCCTGGATCCATTTTTTTTTACAAATAACAAATGACTCAAATCCACTTCTTGTTAATAAATTGTTAAGACTATTATTTCTATTGATAACTCTTCGATAATTTTCATTTAGATCTGACGAGGTAATAAGTCCACCTTCACCTAATTGAAAGATTGGCCTTGGTTCAGGAGGAATAATTGGTAATAGGCATAAGACCATCCATTTTGTTTCTATATTTGTTCAGAGAAAATGTTTAACCAATTTCATACGTCCAACCAGAAAAAACTTTCTTCTTCGAACTGTTTCATCCTCCCATCCATCCACAGTATATTCTTGATCCTCCTCCAATCTATTGCATTTCAATTCCACCAAGTTCTTCCATTCCATATGTGGACGATCTATAATAATTTGCAGAGCCATACCAGTGAGTTGTTCCCTTATATCATCTCGCCAAGTAGGTATTTATCTCTCTTGAAATGTTTTAGAACCCCAAGCAAAGAGGTAATGAGAATGATAACAGAGGTAATGATGAATAATATCTCTCCAGGATTAATACAGGAGCATCATACAAAGCCAAAGCACGTGCCTAGCCAAAGGAACAACAGGATGTGCAGATGAAAAAAGGGCATGTTTTCATAAAAACATTTTGAATTTTGAAAACTGAAGCATTAATGTAATATATAGGAGAAGCGTACTTACATTTATGTCTTGGAGATATAAACAGATCTGGAGAAATTACTCTCACCTGCCGGATGTAATAGGCATTTAAGTCTATTAATGTAAAGTAGGTAGATATGAATGTTAGATTAGACATCTTAGAACCATAGGAGGGAAAGAGGATATAGACACCCTCACCCTTGTATCATTGTAATGATATGATCATTTAGAATTCATAAGCTGGAGAGCTGTAGCAGAGAGCTGTAAAGAAGAACCCATGTACAGGAGCACTTGATCGAAGAGAGAAGAAGAATGAGTTTCAATTGTTTCTTTTCCTGAGAATTCCTGCAAAGAGTGCAGTGAACGTCTGCAAGGTGTGCGTTGATGAAGGTCTGAGTTTTATCTCAGAAATCTCAGGAGAGATATCATTGTTCTCATATCCGCAAAAGTGCAGGCGAAGCACAGAGCTGTGCAATGTGTGCACAGGATGGTTGAGGCTTTAGAACTTATCAACTAAGGTGAAGGTTGAAGTACCACTATTGCAAAGAGTGCACAGGGTTGAAGACTAAAATAACCAAAGCTTATTTGAAAGTTTGTGGTGGCGCTGCACCCAGGCACCTACCTCAGCAGGTCCCACTCCTGACCTCTCGGTCTTAAGGATCGTTCTAATTTCCCTTTCCCGAGCCAAATTAGCTCTTTCGATTCCCACTGGAATATTTGTTAAACCCCAATCCACAGGTCCTTCCTTTTCCTTCACGGCCCGAATGCGACCGTGAACATTTTTCCTTCAGGAAATGCAAACTTCGGGTGTCGAGGTTTCTTAATTCTCGATGTCATGAGAACCACTGTTCTTGTGATCTCCCGATCATCAATCTTTCGATATGCCGATGCACTTCTTTCTTGGTGACTAACCCTCAGGGATTAGTCTTGGTCCACACGACCACTACACATAAAACCATGGCTCTATTTTTCAGGTCGCGCAACCCAAGCACTCAACCTCTCATCCACTGGACCCCCGAAATGTCGATCCAAGAAACGTCGATGCGTCGAAATGCTTTAACAGCCTTTAGCCCCATGGCTATCTCTTGATCCATGTGACCACTATTCCATATGACCACAGTCCTATGTCTTTCACGATTTCGGTCTTTTAAATGCCAAAACGCATGGACACTTTGTCTTCAGGATTCTCGATCCTCTGAATCCCGATTTCCCGATATGGCGTCAGCTAGGAAACCCCTTTTAGGATTTCAAGATTCAAATGCTCTGAACGTCTTGTCCTCAAGATTCATGAAATGTCGAATCCCGATATGCCGATGGACTCTCCTATCGGGATTTTCCCCCGATCTCTTGGATTTCCGCCACGTGTCCTCCTATGATGGACAATCCTCAATCATTTCACGATTTCATGAAATCAAATGCCAAAATGCTTCGCATCCTATCCTCTTGATCCCTGAAGTCCTGACATGAGAAATGTCAATGAACCCTTGATCCTTGCCACATGTCCCAACAGACAGACGATCATGATTCAGTTCGGGATTTCGCAACTTGCGATTCCTTGATTTCACAATTTATCTATCAAATTGAAACCCCGGTAGCTGAAATACCCACGGGTTCTTGATCTCTGCCACATGTCCTAATGAATGGATAGCTCAGATCTGTTTCGAGTTTTTCAACCTAGAGATTCCCTATCCCCTATCATCGAGACTTCTGATATCCTGATATGTGAAACTCCGATGGCAAATTCCTTTTAGGACTCTTACCTTGTAGTGTCCCAACCTCTTGACGTCAGAATCCCTAATTTCGTGAATGTTGATATCCCGATGTCCCGACGCCTTTCAGGAATTTTTCTCTGCTTGCGAGGGTTTAAACCCTATTCAACTCCTGTCAGATCCCACGACTGACGGTTATCTAAGTGAGGTTTGATGACTCACGATCTCCTGAGCTTGAAACTTTGGAAACAGTCGTAACCCCCTTGCTTCTCTGTCAAATCGGACGGCTAACGGGTGTTCTATGGAAGATCCAATGGTTCAGATCGATTCTCCTGTGCGTTCCTCCACTACACTACCTCCTGGACATGGAAACCTTCAACGATCAAGATCTCTTCAGATCATCCAATGACAGTTGTTTCTCCTCCCAAACTCTGACATTTTTCTTCTCAGCCTTGGAAGAGTTCCAAATGCACAAGGCCTCGACCTTGAATTCTTTTCCCTGCGAGCTCCTTTACTTTGAGATCTTGCCTGAGCATGTAAAAATGCTATCCCTCCTAAGCTTTTCTTCAAATCCTTGGAGATTTTTGACCTCTGCGCTCCTGCACAGTCTTCGCACATGAAAGTACTATCTGTCCTGAGCTTTACTCACGAACTCAGACCTCTAAGGGATTTTACTCTTCTTCCCTCTCTTATAGATGGAGAAATATGATTCCCTCCTAGAACTCCTTTGCTCAAGCAACCTCTTGTTGAGTCTTTCAGGGTGTTCAATAACCCTACAGAGATCCTTCCTCTTGGACTCTTCTACTAATTCCAAAACTCAAAGAGTTCTTTTCTCCTGTGCCTATCTGCACATCTACTCAATGCCCTCCTGGAAGAGTATTTTCTCACAGAACATCCAACAGTTCTATCTTATGTGTACTCCTTACACCTTCTCAATGCCCTTGATGCAGGAGCATCTCTCCATGCAGACAGCCAGCCAGCTAGCTAGCCAGCCACGTCAGCACGCATGCATTCAAATGCTAAAGGGAGGCGCATCCTCATTCAAATTTGAAATTGAATGTAATTAAATGCTTAGGATGTTGAGCCATGGAAGTCGTGCCTTTGAGAAGGCACTAGATAGGATCGACTTTAATGCTAGATCGGCTCAGATCTAGATCCATACGCTGGACTAGACAACCATTGAATGTAATTTATTAGAGTAGGTGAACCTGGAGGGAAGCGCTCGATTGAGCCCTCAGGTAAAAGAGATTTTCATATCTCATTTCGAGGGGTGGTAAGTTGTGTTAGGATCTGCATGTAGAGCAAAGTTGAGGAGAGACAAAGAGAGCTCAAGAAGACCCTTGTACAAACAGGCATTTGCCAATTTTTAATATAAACAGAAGCAGTTTTTCCTGCATGTGTTTTGTCTTATATGCATGTCTGTGAGTGTTCATTATATGTTGTATTTGTGTGTTGTTATCATGCAATTGTAGGGGATGTTTGATTTCAGGAGAAGGTATTTGATGTTTCATGCCATGAGGGCATGACAGAGTGCTGTAGACTCTAAATACCAGTGTACAGAGGATGCATCTCTGAACTCTGCGGAGTCAGGAAAAGGCGTGCTGAGGCACAGGGGAGGCACAGGATTGAAATCAACCACTCAGGAGGAAGACCTCAAGGTTTTTGAATACCTTGGAGGCAAGTTGTGTATCTGAGACACAGTTGCAGACAGAATCACTGAGGGTTCTGTAGAAGCTCTACCAGGTGGGCATTGAGTCTAAGCACAAGGTGCTGAAGAAGAACTCGGTCGTGAGTTCAGAAAGAAGACATAATCTTTGAGGAGTTCTGTAGAAGATCTGCCAGGTGGGCATTGAGGAGGTGCAAGGAGTGCACAGGAGAAAGGGACAGAACTGTTGAACGTTCTGTGGAAGAAGAGAACTCTGCCAGAAGGGCATCGAGACGTTGTGCAGATAGGCACAGGAAAGAAGAGAACTCTTTGAGTTCCATGAATTGGGGAAGTATCCACTGAGGGATATTCACTGGGTTGTTGAACACCCAGGAAGACTCAACAATCAGGTTGCTTGAGCAGAGACACTGCCAGGAGGTATTTGTATTCTCCATCTAAGGGAGAAGAAAGATAAAATCCCTCAAGGGGTCTTAGTATTCGCGTAAGCTTAGGAGGGACAGCACCAGCGAGTGCATCTGAAGACTCTGCAAGGAGTGCAGGAGTTGGAAGAATCCTTCAAGGATTCAGAAGGAGATAAAATCTTAGGAAGGGTAGCGTTTATACATGCGCGACGAAGCTCAAAGGAAAAGATTTTGCAGAGGAGAAAAGAAGATAAAGTTTGAGGCCTGGAAGAAATTGAATTTCTTCCAAGTGCTAGGAAGGAAGTGCAGAAGCTCGAGGGAGCACAACTGCCATCGGATGGGCCGACAGATCCTAGATCATTGAAATTCTACGTCCAGGGGTGCCTAGGAGGAGCGCGCATAGGAGAATTGATTTGAGCCATCAGATCTTTAATCAAATCGTCGACAGTCGTCAGATCTACAGAAGTTGCGAGAGAGTTAAACTAGTAATCCAAGAGGAGCAATCCCAACAAGAGGTGGAGTCATCGGACTATCGAGACGTTGGGTTTCGAGAAATCGACAGTCTCGTTGATTAGAAGTCGGGGAAATTCATCATGGAAAACCCGATATAATCGGAACCGTCCATCTGCAAGGATAGGTGTCAAAGGGTCAAGCGTCGTCGACACATCGGGAGTCTCGAGATTAAGGGTTCGAGGCCTGTTGAACCTCGAAATAGCAAGAAGAGACGACAGTCGTGGATCTCAGATAGGACGCGTGTCAAGGATATGAGAGGAGTCGAAGTTCGACACTTCGTGAACTCCGGAGGAAAAGAGATCGTAGCATTTAAAATCACGAAATCGCGACATGCGATTTCCTGATTGTGATAGAGGTGGGCCATAAAGGAGCCTAGCAAGGAGGATAGGTGGTGGAACCATCTGAGGACTAGCGCATCGGGGATCGGCATATCGGGGATTCTGTGGATGTGGAACCGTTGCATTTCGAAACCATGAACCCCGAAACCTCGATAAGGAGAAAGGAGTTATAGTGGGAGCCAGCTGTCAGTGTATCAAGCAAGGAGAGAGCCACGGTTTAAGGGGCCAGCTGTCAGCAAACTGGAGAGTCGGGATTTGGATGATCGAGAATCCCATAGGCATGTGCATATCGACATTGAAAACCCCAAAACCCCGATGAGGGGTAAGGTTGAGGTCATAGGGTGATGGTCACATTGGCCGGAAGCTATAGCCAGGAGGGCTAGCCGAAGATAAGGCGTGTCGGGAATCAGAGAATCGCGAGTCTTGGGGACAATTGTATTATGACATCGAAAACCCTAAAACTTTGATGCAGAGGTTTGACTAAGGTCATATGGTAGCGGTCATGTGGACCAGGGCCTAGCCAGGAGGGATAGCACACAAAGGGGATGCATCGGGTTTTTGAAGCTTGAAATCTCGACAGGAAGGAAAGGATGCGGTCTTATGGATTCTGGTCATATGGGCCAAGAACCTAGAAGGAGGGCTAGCACGTGAAAAAGAGCTCATCGGTGATCGGGGATTGGAGAGGTGAGAAACCCTCGACATTAGGAAGCTCGAAACCCCGAAGTCCGATAACAGTTTTCCTGTGGGGAAAGTTGGTCATGGTCCAATGCAGAGGCCAAGACAAGGTGAAGAAAGGACCTATGGATCGGGTTTGCAGTAGAGGATTCCAGCAAGGAATCTAAAGAGTCGCTTCAGCTCAGTAGAAGGGGATTTTTGAACAATCCTGTGAGCAGGAGAGCATGACAAGGTGTAGGTAGTGTGGTTGCAACTTTCTCGCTTGTGTCAAGTGGTATCAGAGTAGGAACTATGTTTGTATATTTCAAGCAGAGAAGAGCAGGTAGGCAGCAATCAAGGGGACAATCAGGAGGACTGAACGATGAAGCTGAGCACTCAGGATTGTAGGAGTGACAGCAGTAGGTTTGCTAGGCAGGAAAATAGAGAGAGCACCATGGTTACTGAAGGCCATAGGTCTGTTGAATGGAAGAAGCCAGAGCTGATGAGCCCAGCTCAAAGATTGAAGGAACTTGCCGATATCAGGGAAAAAATGGAGGAGCTGGAACTGCGGATGTGGCAGAATAAAAAGTCGAGATGGGTGTATGAGTGGCCCATGAAGAAAGCGAAAGAAAAATGGCCAGTCAAGGAGTTGATGGTCAGAGGACAGCACATACTGTTGAAAAAATGGTTGAGGTATGCTGAAAACCTCAAGGCAACAGAGGAAAACATGATTTATCACTGTGAGCCAGAGACTCAGGGAAGTCTCGATGATTTTGATGAAGAGGATGAATTGGGATCAGGTGAGGATCTCAAGGACTGCCAGGAGGGTAGAGAAGAAATTACAATTTTTCGGGAGGGAAACGAGTTGAGATCAACTGAGGATCTCACGGTCTGTCAGGGGGACAGTCGAGGAATTTCAATTTTCCAGGAGGGCAATGATAAGAGATCACTGAGGGATCTCGAAGACTACCTGGAAGGTAGTAAAGATATCTCAGATTTCTAGTTGAGCAGAGATGAGAATGCGAGACCATCTGAGGGTCTCATGGACTCAGAGAAGAGTTCAATTCAGTAAGGAATGTTGATAAAGATGGGATCGGTTGATATCATAATTTGCCAGGAGGGCAGCGGAAGCATCCCATGTTGCCAGGTGGCCAGGGATGAGCAGATGAGACTATATGTGGGTCTCATAAACTCAGAAGTGAGTTGGAATAAGCCCGAGAAGATGACAGAGTAGGTGAGACTGTCTGAGGGTCTCATAAATCTAGAGATGAATTTAAATCAACAGGTGCAACTGATAAAAGAGGAGAAAGATCAAGATGATCTCCTAATGATTGGGGGAATTGGAGTATTCCTACCATGTGCCCAGGAGGAGGCATAAATTTGTGTTACAGATGGTGCAACAGAATAATAGTCACAACTATCAATGACCGTCAGGGAAGAAGAAGAATTGGAGCAGACTTTGGAAGCTGCCCAAGCAGAAGCAGAAGAAGATGAAGAGAATGATGAGCATTCTGAGGAGTGTCTCAACATATTCAGCTAGGAAGCTGAAAGATCTATAGCATTGGAGCTAGCAGTAAAATAAGGCAAGGAGCAGGCAAGTAAAGTTATCACTCCATGGGAGATGGAGCTAGAGATGTTGGAGGATTGGCTGAACAATCCAAGGCCAGCCAGAGAACTAGCAGAATTTGAGTTGTCAGAGAAGAGGATGAATGAGCAGTAGGTCAGTTAGGAAGAGACTACAGAGATGAAGTCTGCAGCAGAGTGGCAAATTGAGGCCACAAATGAAGATGAAGAATATGGCATGGGAGATCACAGTGATCTGCCCATTTGTCAGGAATTTTTGCAGCTGAGGAGACTGCATGAGAAGAGCCATCCACTGGAGCAGCTGGACCAAGTGATAGAAGAGATCAGAAGGCTAATGCTGAGGTCAGCAGAAACTTCCAGTGAGGAGCAGCTAAGCAAAAAGGAAGCAGCAGTAGCAGCAGCAGTGCAGAAGCAGCAGCAACAGCAGAATGGAGCAGATGGGAAGCTCCAAAGACTTATTTGGGATCCAGGAGGATTCCAACAACTCAGAGGGGAAGCGCATGAGTAGGCGCTCATGATTTTGCAGCTGAGGAGTATGATGCAGGAGCATCTCTCGATGCAGACAACCAACCAACCAGCCAGCCAGCCACGTCAACACGCATGCATTCAAATGCTAAAGAGGTAGGTGCAACCTCATTCAAATTTGAAATTGAATGTAATTAAATGCTTAGGATGTTGAGCCATGGAAGCTCTGCCTTTGAGCAGGCTGTAGATAGGATCGGCTTTAATGCTAGATCGACTGAGATCTAGATCCATACGCTGGACTAGAAATCCATTGAATGTAATTTATTAGAGTAGGTGAACCTGGAGGGAAGTGCTCGACTGAGCCCTCAGGTAAAAGATATTTTCATATCTCATTTCGAGGGGTGGTAAGTTGTGTTAGGATCTGCAAGTAGAGCAGAGTTGAGGAGAGCCAGAGAGAGCTCAAGAACACCCTTGTACAAATAGGCATTTGCCAATTTTTAATATAAACATAAGCATTTTTTCCTGCATGTGTTTTGTCTTATATGCATGTCTGTGAGTGTTCATTATATGCTATATTTGCGTGTTGTTATCAGGCAATTGCAGGGGATGTTTGATTTCAGGAGAAGGTATTTGAGGTTTCATGCCATGAAGGCATGAAAGAGTGTTGCAGACTCTGAATACCAGTGCACAAGGGATGCATCTCTGAACTCTGTGGAGTCAGACAAAGGCGTGTTGAGGCACATGATTGAAATCAACCACTCAGGATGAAGACCTCAAGGTTTCTGAATACCTTGAAGGAAGGTTATGTATATGAGACACAGTTGCAAATAGAATCATTGAGGGCTCTGTAGAAGCTCTGATAGGTGGGCATTGAGTGTGAGCACGAGGTGCTGAAGAAGAACTCGGCCGTGAGTTTAGAAATAAGATAAAATCTCTGAGGGGTTTTGTAGAAGCTCTGCCAGGTGGGCATTGAGCAGGTGCAAGGAGTGCATAGGAGAAAGGGACAAAACTATTGAATGTTCTGTGGAAGAAGAGAACTCTTCCAGAAGGGCATCGAGACGTTGTGCATATAGCCATAGGAAAGAAGAGAACTCTTTGAGTTCCATGAATTGGGGAAGTATCCACTGAGGGATATTCACTGGGTTGTTGAACACCCAGGAAGACTCAGCAATCAGGTTGCTTGAGCAGAGACACTGCCAGGAGGTATTTGTATTCTCCATCTGAGGGAGAAGAAAGATAAAATCCCTCAAGGGGTCTGAGTATTCACGTAATCTTAGGAGGGACAGCACCAATGAGTGCATATGAAGACTCTGCAAGAAGTGCAGGAGTTGGAAGAATCCTTCAAGGATTCAGAAGGAGATAAAAGCTCAGGAAGGGCAGCATTTATACACGCACGGTGAAGCTCAAAGGCAAAGAGTTTGGAGAGGAGAAAAGAAGATAAATTTTGAGGCCTGGAAGGAATTGAATTTCTTCCAAGTGCTGGAAAGGAAGTGCACAAGCTTGAGGGAGAACGGTTGCCGTCGGATGGGCCGACAGATCCTGGACCATTGAAATTCTACGTCCAGGGGCACTTAGGAGGAGTGCGCATAGGAGAATTGATCTGAGCCATCATATCTTGGATCAGATCATCGACAGTCATCGAATCTGCAGAAGCTGCGAGGGAGTTAACCTCATAATCCAAGAGGAGCAATCCTGACAAGAGGTGGAGTCATCGGACTATCAAGACATCGAGGTTTGGGAAATTAGCAGTCTCGTTGATCAGAAGTCGGGGAAATTCATCGTGGAAAACCCGATATAATCGGAACCGTCCATCTGCAAGGAAAAGTGTCAAAGGATCGAGCGTCGTCGACACATTGGGAGTCTCGAGATTGAGGGTTCGAGGCTTGTTGAACCCCGAAACAGCGATAATAGACCACAGCCGTGGATCTCAGATAAGATGTGTGTCAAGGATCCGAGAGGAGTCGGAGTTCGGCACTTCGTGAACTCCGGAGGCAAAGAGATCGTATCATTTAAAATCGCGAAATCGGGACAGACGATTTCCCGATTGTGACGGAGGTGGGCCACAGAGGAGCCTAGCAAGGAGAACAGGTGGCAGGTCAAAGGGCCAGGAACCATCGGAGGACCGGTGCATTGGGGATTCTGTGGACGCAGAACCATTGAATTTTGAAACCATGAACCCTGAAACCCCGATAAGGAGAAAGGAGTTATAGTGGGAGCCAGCTGTCAGTGTATCGAGCAAGGAGGGAGCCACCGTTTAAGGGGCCAGCTGTCAGCAAATTGAAGAGTCAGGATTTGGATGATCGGGAATCCCGTAGGCATGTGCATCTCAACATTGAAAACCTCGAAACCCCGATGAGGGGTAAGGTTGAGGTCATAGGGTGATGGTCACATTTCCCGGAAGCTATAGCTAGGAGGGCTAGCTGAAGATAATATGTGTCGAGAATCAGAGAATCAAGATTCTTGAGGATGATTGTATTATGACATCGAAAAACCTGAAACTCCGATGCAGAGGTTTGATTGAAGTCATATGGTAGAAGTCACGTGGACCAGGGCCTAGCCAGGAGGGCTAGCGCACAAAGGGGACGCATCGGGTTTTTGAAGCTCAAAATCCTGACAGGAAGGAAAGGCTGTGGTCTTATGGATTCTGGTCATATGGGCCAAGAACCTAGCAGGAGGGCTAGCACGTGAAAAAGAGCTCATCGGTGATCGAGGATTGGAGAGGTGAGAAACCCTCGACATCAAGAAGCTCAAAACCCCGAAGTCCGATAATAGTTTTCCTGTGGGGAAAGTTGGTTACGGTCCAGTGCAGAGGCCGAGACAAGGGGAAGAAAGGACCTGTGGATCAGGTTTGCAACAGAGGATTCCAGCAGGCAATCTAAAGAGCCACTTCGGCTCAGCATAAGGGGATTTTTGAACGATCCTGTGAGCAGGAGAGTGCAACAAGGTGGAGGTAGTGTGGTCGCGACTTTCTCGCCTGCGTCATCCCTCCTGGGAGAGCTTCACAAAACTCCTCAAATATTTTGTCTACAACTGTGTTTTCTCATACACAACCTTGCCTCCAAGGTATTCAAGAACCTTGAGGTCTTCCTCTTAATTGTTGATTTCAACTTCTATGCCCACCTGGAACGCCTTTGTCTGATTCCACAGAGTTCAGAAATGCACCCTCTGTGCATGGCTATAAGAACCCACAGCGTTCTGTCACACCCTCCCGGTGTGAAGCCTCAAATACCTCTCAAGATTGAAGCCAAAACAACCCCTGCAAATGCATAAACATAACATACATTCACAACATATAAAGAGCACTCACAAACATTCATTTAACACATAAATATGCAGGAAAAACTATTGTTCATATTAAAATGGAAAATGCCTGTTTGTACAAGGTGTTCCTGAGAATGGCCTATAACAAGGTCTTGGCTCCTTCTCTCTTCTTCTCTCTACTTGCTCTATCATTCTACTAACTATATCTCAAAATGAGATCAAAATTGATCTTTTACATGAGAGGGCTCTTCGATCTCTTCCCTCCAATCTACCTACCCTATTCAATTACATTGAATGGGATGTCTAGTCCACAAATCGAATCTAGATCTCAACCTTACAAGCATTAAGGCCTACCTACTCTAATGCCTA
>JZKD02S2092110.1:20464-49213 GCA_000966675.3 Picea glauca | reverse complement strand
TGTTTTTAACTGGTAAGTGAATAAACCTATATGACCTTAGAACGAATGATGTGTCAAGTAAGAATTAAAAACAAATCCCTAATAAAAATGTCGCCCAACCTAGGAAATTAAAATCTAGTTCTAAGTGACACTTGTGGTAAAAAATAATAATCATTGTTAAACATGTAGTGAGAAGGGGGTATGAAATTCAATTAATTAATTAAAATCAAATTATATTGGGGGATTAAAATTTTAAAAGGGAAATGATGTTTTTACCTACTTATGTTAATTAAATTTTATTAGTTAAAAAGGAAAAGGGGAAAGAGATGGTTTTTCTACAGTTGCTAATTTGAGTTTTAGTTAAAAAGGGAAAAGAGGGAAACTTAAAAGAAATAGGAAACTAAGGGAAAAAGGGGAAACATAAAGAAAAATGGAAACGTAAGGAAAAAGTTGAATGTCTAACTTAGTCAGGAATCTTGCCTTTAAGAACTTTCTAATTATGAACTCAACTATGAATTTAGTAAAGGCGTAAGTGATTTGAGATGTGTAAGGGAATATTAGGACACCAATGAGCAATTGTAGGAATGCTTTTAGGTGGGTGAGGTAAATAAGAGTAACTAAATATTTAATGAAATGAATTTATGGTGCAACTAGGGGGATGGGTGACATGTGTACAGGGGATGTTTTTTCTGAATTAAATTAATGAAAAATAAATTAAGTGGGAATTTGGGAAAGAATTCACTTAGAAACTCTATAAAAATGATGGAGGATGAGGAGTATGAATCAGATATTGATGCGTAATGTTACGCTGCAGAATTTTTGTCTTGAGTGACTTATCTTGTGGGAGTTGGGATACCCAACTCAGGTAACGAGTGGTAGCTCAACCTTGCGAGGTGAGATGGGTGCTAGATATTCTTTGGTTTAGTGTGTGTGGCCTTTTAACTTCTTGGGGGGATCAGGGGGAAGAAGATTACCCCTAGCATTGGCTAGGAGGTGCTGGTGAAGTCACATCGGTTGGCAAGAGGGAGTTGAATGGAGCGCGCACAGGACAATGACTCGAAGTTGTCGCCTTGGGCTATGGTATGCATGTGTTTATTTGAATGGTAGATTATTATTTTTCTTGCGCTTTCATTAATGTACTTCTATTCTATAAAGAAATGTGTTTTACTTAGCGTTTTTAATTGAGAACTTAAATTCATCATAGCTTTACGCTCACTTCTTTCGAATTGATTTCCTTGGCAACCCAATCCTTGATTGCTATGACTATTTTGTTTTGTTGTATTGATTATTATGAAGATATTGTGATTTAGCTTCCATCCTTATCCCTAGATCATCATTCCATGCCTGAGAAGTCAGCCAGGAGTGAAATCGACAATCGTCACTTTGGTGTTAATAGACCTATATATTCTAATGCCGGGCTTTTCTATGCATGGATAATGAGCAAAGGATAAAATTTTCCCATCCATATACCTTGCTTATCTCTGCATTGATTGATCCATGGTTAAATGATTAGTCTTTGCACCCTGTTGTGAATGTGTATTATTGATTCATTGTCGAATGATTGATTTGATTGCGCCCAGATTTTGGAATTTGTTTTACTGTTGAAATAAACATCTTAGGAATCCGGAGTTGAATTCGTTTGTATGGTTGGATTAACCACTATATGCATCCATTTTTTATTTCATTTTTACTACTGAATTTAACCCTTTACCTATGTTATAAAGTGCGACAACCTTCCACAGAATCTCATTGTTGATATACCTGTGTTTTAATGTTGTAGGACAACGAATTATTAGAGATCTTTATAAATGGTTAATTCTTGTATTTACACAACGTTTTGATATGTCTCCTTGATACGTATTAATGGATAGCAATTTTTGTCATGTATTAACAACAATATTATGGATAGCCATATCTTGACAGGTAGCGAATCCTATATCTGTTTAGGTAGCAATATATTAATCTTGTTAGACCAACGATTTCCACTATCAGTGTTGGACAACATTTTTGGCATATCAATATATGTCAAAATTATGCTATTGACAGTATTTATATAGTCATTTATACTATTGACAACAAAGGTGTTTTAATATACAAAAATAGCATTTTAATTTGATTTGATTTTATGCGATTCGAATGTAGACAATGATTTTATTTAAATTGATTACTATTGTTTTTGACCGCATTATCATCCTATATATTTGGTTAGACAAAAATTGTTGTATCAATACATCATTTATATATTTAGCAGCAAGTTTACATAACAGATTGGTTAATATAGAGATAATTTATATAATGGAAGGACATTGAATGGATTGTTGCATTTTGGTTGTGCCAATTATGGTGTTTCTACTGCGTAATGGGGGCATATTTAATGTGTAAAGGCGTAGAGTTTATACAACACATTTGGTGGTGTTTGTATGGTGTAACATGAGGTGTTTTAATGGTAGTGAAATGTTCCCCTTGATTTTAGACTGCGTGTATATTGATTGTGTTTATAATAGACATCTTGTATATTTAATGACTGTGTTGACTGTGCATATATTTAATGACACGCTATGACTTTGTTTTGATTGCATGGTATGAATACATTGAGATTGCACTGTATGACTACATTGGGATGGCCACATCATTATCAACTCTATTAAAACAAAGAATTTTTTTGAAGGAGTCTCATTTTTATTTTGCAACTCTTAACGCAAAAAATATCCCTTTTTATTTACAAGTTCATGTGTAATGAGTTGTTTAAATTCCAATTAAATGGGTTCATGTAAAATAATAAGCGGTTTAGGTAGTTTTCTTTATAATAGTGTTGAGCGATTAAAACTACATAGTCAAAATTCTGGTCAATAACATAACCAAGCTTTTATTTGATAATTACAAAGAATTAATTACTAGGACCTATAGAAACAAATAAAGTGTTTATTAATTTTATTATATACTTTGTAATTTTATATTTGCACGTTTCTAAGGAAAAATCATAGACGAGTGAATTTTTGCAACTTACAATTTGAATATACAGACATTATTGAATATGTACAACAATTATGTATTACGCTCACACCTCCTTGATTATATTATTAAATTATTTAAAAAAAAAATAAAGATAACCGTAGAGGAATTGATCTATATATGTTAAAGAAATGTCAAAAAAAAATCAGAAAATGGATATGGATATGGAAATGTAGAAGAAACGTTTTGCACATGATTATGGATATATGGATATCGATATGTTTGGAAGCCAATTTTATATTTTAGACAACAATTTTTTATACATAATTAACATCAAATTTTATACCCAGTGACAACAATTTGTATGTTTCATAAACAACACACCAATATTCCTAGACAACCATTCTTATACAGAAGCCTATCAATATTGTTAAGATACCTTAGATGGAGACATCATTTAAACATGTGTTATTTAATCTAACAGTCAAAGATGTTATTGTTAAGATCATACAGAGATATAATTAGTAGATAGAAACATCGCATATTTAGACAACAATAATATAGTCAATAATGTAGAATATTTAATAAGCAGCGTAGATCACTTTTTAATGTTAAGTAGACCACTTTTTAATGGATAGTGCTTATTGTTGACAAGTGTGCTTTTTATTTTGTTGAGCGCATTTATTACTTCACCTTTATGATAACATTTGTGGAAATAGTAACATTATAATAGTTTACCCTTCGCACCTAGACATCTTTCTTAACAGATAATGATTTATGGGTTGTTGATGAAGTCATTTGATAGCTGGCGCAATTTTAAGTTGAATGATGTTGCCTAGCGTCTTGTTGTCTTTTGGCTGGGGTGCATGGGTATAGTCTTCCTATCAGTTAATTTGGTCTCCTAGTGTGTGAACTTGGCTTGGGTTAAGGGTCCAATTATGTTGGTTATGGCATGGTTACGGTCAGGCCCACCACCTAGTGACAACATGATTCCTAATGAGGGGACCATTGTGTGCCTAGATGGATGGAGGCGAACGATAACCTGGCGGGAGTCTATGCTTCCTGATGTGGGAGTTGTTTCTTGTAATTTTTGTTGGTACTGGTTTGTGTAACTCCTCTCTACTCTTTCTTGTGCGTCATGGAGGTATCTATTTACTGGTCTTCGAAGCCGTTGTGTCAGGTTGTTGATGTTTTCCTTTACCCTATAGGCATCGTCTTTCTTGTATCGTGTAGGTAGTCATTCTTATCTATCCTATATTATCACATGTTTCGTCCAGGTGCCTGATGTTCTAGTATGATGAGTCTTTGTTGTCTATTGCCTAATCCACATGCATTGTGTTGGTCATCAAGTTGTGATGTTTAACTGTTGTCGTTGTTGACTTCTTGTTTAAAAAAAAAAAAAAATCTTTTGTGTTGCATCGCAAGTACTTGAGGAAGGGGGTCCTTACAATTGTAGTTGACCCAGAGAAAAAGATAAGAGCCATTATGGAATGGCCTATCCCTCAGGATGTAGCTAACATCAGATCATTTATGGGAATTACCAGTTACTACCATTGATTTATCAAAGGATTTTCTAAGATCGCGTATCCAATTACATCTCTACAGAAAAAGGAAATAAGGTTTACTTGGTCACAAAAATGTCAGGAGAACTTTAAAAACCTAAAGGAACTATTAATAACAACACCTATTTTAAGGGTAGCAGACCCTGACAAAGACTTTACAGTTTGCGTGGATGCAAGAAAAGAAGGATTGGGAGGTGTCCTAAATCAAGAGAGACACTTCATCTATTACAAATCACATAAACTAAAAGAACACGAGCGGAACTATGTCACACATGATTTGGAGTTAGTAGCTGTAATTCACGTGCTAAAATTGTGGCAACATTATTTAATGGGGAGAAAATTTATGTTGCTAACCAATAACAATGGAATGAAATTCTTATTCATTCAACCAAATTTCAATGCAAGGAAAGTGAGGTGGCTGGCCTTCTTGAGTGAATTTGATTTTGAAGTAAGACTCATCAAAGGAAAAGAAAACAAAGTTGTATATTCGCTATGTTGAAGGAATAATGGAGTTTTTGAGATAAGTATTAGCAAAGAAGAATACAACATTGAACAAAGAATAAAATCTGCAAGTTGTAATGCCAAAAAACACATCAAAATAGTAGCATAATTTCAAGGAAATGCAGAAAAATTGGACAAAACAAATCTGAGTTTGGATAAAAATGGACTGCTAAGGTTCAAAAAAATACTGTACATACCGAATTATATTGATTTAAAGTCAAACATTCTGGATGAATGGCAAAAAAAGCCATATTTTGGTCATCGGGGATACCAAAAAATGATAACAACCTTAAGAAAAAATTGTCATTGCCCTAACATGAAAAGTGAAATAGTTGAATACTTATCTAAATGCTTAGATTGTCTACATGTAAAGGTTGAACATAAACATCCATCTAGCCTACTACAGCCTCTACCTATACCAGAATCAAAGTGGGAGATTATCTCGCTAGACTTCATCATAGGTTTTCCTAAGACTCAAAAGCAAAATGACTCGATTATGGTAGTGATTGATAAACTTAGCAAAATGCCACATTTTATACCTGTGAAATCTACTTATAAAGAAATTAATATTGTTGAAATATTTATGAAGGAAATATTTAGATTCCATGGAATTCCTAAAATGGTGATTTCGAATATAGATGTGAAATTTACGTCAAAGTTTTGGAAGGAATTGTTTGCGAGGTTGGATACTAACCTGAATTTAATCACAAACTACCATCCACAAATGGATGGGAAAGCTGAACAAATGAATCAGATTGTGGAAGACATGATACGAATGTATGTGAGAACGAAACCAAGTAAGTGGGAGGAGTACCTACACTTAGTTGAATTTTCTTACAATAATGGTTATCAGACATCAACTAAGATGAGTCCCTTCTTAACACTATACGTAAGGAAATGAACAACTCCAATTAGCTGGGATAATCCAATTGACATACTTATGATGGGACCAGAAATGCTCCAGGAAATGGAGAAAATGGTAAGAAAAGTACAAAACAATTTAAAAGAGGCACAAGACAGACATAAAATCTAAGCAGATTTAAAAAGGAGACACCATGAATTTCAAGTTGGGGAACATGTATACTTGAAAGTCAAAGCAAGGAGAAGCTCTCTAAATATAGGAAATTGTTCAATGTTGGCGCCCAGGTTTTGTGGCCCCTTCGAGATCTTAGCTCAAATTGGACCCGTGGAATATCAACTTGCACTTCCTGCAAATTTAAAATTTCATAATGTTTTTCATGTTTCTTTGTTGAAAAAGTATATTCATGATCCTACTCACATAATTGAGTAGAACATAGTGCAGGTGGAACCAGAAGTTGAGTTCCAAGTTGAACCTCTTCACATTCTGGACATGAAAGAAACAATACTATGGAGCAGAGCCATCACCCAGGTAAAAGTGCAATGGAAGCAATTAAGTCCTCAGGTGGCCACTTGGGAATTGGAGGAAGATTTTCATAAATCTTATCCAACCCTATTCCGAGAGAGGAATGAAAAATAAGGACATTGTTGTACTTAAGGGGGAGAGGATGTAATATCCCCAAAAATAATTGATTATTAAAGTCTAAGTGTACTTGGGAATAAATTTATGTTTTTGGAAAATTCGGATTTGAAAATTATTTGCCATTTATGGCAAATCCGAATTTGAAATTTGATTATTGTAATAAATTATTTATGACTGTTTGGAGAAGATTTGACTTTCCCAACTAACTTCTTTGATTGTGACACATGGAAAGAACAAAAATTGTTATAAATTTAATGTTGGAAGAAAAGTGGAACAACAAGGTTAAAAACAACTCACCATGACACCATGATTGGGGAACATATTTGAGTTTCCTCAAGGATGATGTTTAAAATGGAAAATGAAGGATTTGACCACTAGAAGCCCCTAAAAATTAGGGATTTGTAAAGCTACGAATTTTCCAAGGAGGGAAGGAAAGACCTAGGCACAAGATGCATATAAATACAACATTTGGAAGAGGCAGGACATTGCTTAGTATGTTGGAGAAAGGAAACTACTACTTGTTACGAACATTGTTAGTGTGAGGCAAGGGACCTTCTTATATGTGGAAGGTGACTTTAGCAAAGGTGGATCATTTCAATTCTCCCTTATGGACTCATGGTCAAGCTAGGGGGTGAACAGAGAAAGTAAACTTGGTTGTTTTGTTCTACGGTTGGGTGGAACATGGTTGTTCCATTTATGTCCCAGCATCAAATTCATATATGTACCTTTACTTGCTTTCTTGTTAATATTATGTTGATTATTAGATGTCAGGAATGAGATGGTTTATGTGATGATTCTTTATACATATATATATGTTCTCACCTGGTAGAAATAACATAACTATTGTAGGTTCTAATTACTAATGAAATAAGGTTGTACATATATAGATAATTGTATAGGTATACATATTTGTAATCATACATAAATAAATGAGAGAATTCTTGTATGGTCCTAACAATTTTAAGTAGAGTTATGCACTTACATAAATGACTGTGTAGACTTGTATATATATCTATATGTGTGTGTGTGTGTGTGTGTGTTCAAGCATAAAGGAAAATAACACTGCTACCATGTTCATATTAACCATTGAATTGGATAGATATATAGATGTTAATTTACTATTTCAGATCTGTACAAGTACCATAAGAAATATATGGAATGAATAACAGTCCTATTTTATATAATTTACATATTATTGATGTTTATGAACACAAAAAACAATGATTCAATAGTCTACAAATGAATGCTAGAGTAGTTGTTACATTAACTGAACCTTGTTCAAATGGTTTCAATAACATGTACAATCATTTGAAAGTAAACAACAAAACAACCTGTGTGTCCATTAAATCATGGTTCAATATTTATTACAGTGGAGTACTGTAGGGAAAGGACTCCATTACCAATGGTAGACAAAATATTAGAAATATTGCTTAAACACCAAGATCAGAACTAGAATACCCTTTCAAGTAAGAAAGCTCTCCTTGATCTATTTCCCTCGAACTGTATAAACCTGTAGAGATAAAGAGTAGGGTTTAGGAAACTATACTATCCTTTAAATCAAAAATACTTATAATGAATGAGATAAAAACAATACTTATCTTGAGTTCGGTGAAGGACCAAATCACCATTGAAGCTTGTGAGATGATCCGTCCATGACCAAAGGGGAGGAATGGAACCATAATTCAGCTGATGGGTACCCTCGCAAAAACGAATCAGGGCCCCATCATTAATTGATGTAATCTGAGTATAATTATTTTATAAGAACATAATACAAGCTACGATTTATAACAACAAAAAAATAAAGATACGAGTTATAAATCATACAAGAGTAAAGAAAAGATACGAGTTATAAATCATAGAGGAATAAAGAAAATATATAAGTTATAAATCATACAGTGAAAAATATATTATACAATTTATAAATTTCACAAGCGACAAAGTAATTACACAGAGCAGGAAAGTGAATCCCCACAAAGGGTGAAAAAAATTCTTTTGTATATATACAGAGCCTAAGTCACGATTTACCCAATGTTGTGTACAAAACTTATATTGTAAAAAGAATTAAGTTGGATAATCTTATAGGGTGCATCTATCAATTTCCATACGAGTAAATACCACTATACATGCATAGGAAATGGAATTTCGAGCTATAATTTCGCAGCGTAATCACGATTTTTCTTCCACAGAGACAATCATTTGAAAGGAAAAATACATGTAGACAGTACGATTTATGTCAAATCTTTTTATTGGTATAGTCTAGAAATAAATTACGAATTGATATAAATGTAAAACACAGTGAAATATACAAAATAGAGGATGGATGGTGATCGATATGGGTTCACTGTAGGAATTATAGAATACAAATTCTTAAAAAAGAGGGTCGATATTGTGGGTTGTACACATACCTATGCTATATAAAATCACAGGTGATAAATTATGCAACGAGAGAGTAAAAACTTGCAGATACGTTTTCACTGTACAAGTACCGAGGGAAAATTACAAAACAAAGGGTTAATACTTAGTTGTAGATGTTAATGTAGGAACCCAGATGGTAAATCACAGACATAGGGTTAGCCTTTAACATATTCATAGGGTGTGAATTAGGAAGAAAACATAGAAGATTTTTGGCTAAACTTATACGCATAGGGTAACTACGATTTTTCACTAAGTGATATCGAAACTACATAGCTCACATCCTCGAAATACTTAAAGGATTTTTATGATATGGATATACATATATTCACATAGAGAAGGAACAATTCCCACGAAGAGGTAACACAAAACCACATAGCACAAAATTACATAGGATTAAAACTCTATGCATATGCTTACGAGTATGCTTTACACATTTGAATGTTAACCCTTAAATTCTAGAACAAATTTATGAATTTCAGAGGTAGTATATCTCACACAGGGTTATGATTTATGGGATGATTCCACAAGAACAAACGAAAATCGATATGGGTGAATAGTGGGTTTAGTATTGATATAACCATGCATTTAGGAGGATAAGATATAATATAAACAGATAACTGGAAAATTACTTATGACCATAAGAGAACCATAATCTATGGAGATCAGCAGAGAAACAGTCGGCCCTTAAGCACTCTAACCCCAATCCCAAGAACTATAAAACCCAAAAGAGTTAGTCAAGACGAAAACATTTACAGAAGTAGTAATCTAATTCAAATACCAAACAAAATGTTATGCCTATGTTGCAGAGTACAAGGGCAGTGAAGTATTACCTACCTGGCGCAGTAGAGGAACCAGATTAGCATGGCTTCCTCCCTTTGTGTTTATTTCAGAGTTGGACTTCCATTATCACCGGCTAGGCAGAGCATGGAAGGGTATCTTGCAGAGCAAAAACTTTCTTCTTACAGAGAACAAATCATTATAATGAGCACTACCTCGGGCCTCGATAGAGAAGTAATGTGATAGTTACGTGCCAATACTTTTCCATGTGAAACTATGGAGGTGGCAGGGTTACGTTGGACGCAGTGGTCAAGTGACATTCCTAGGGAGGTATAGTTCAAGTCTCCATTAAATGGTTTAGCCAGAGTTTAAATTCTGAACTAACATCCTCCATTAATGAGTTTACAAACCAATTTATTATTGATACATGATGCCATCTAGTTAGGGTTACGAACTATGTTTAATGGTTACACTCATCACTTTAGGTTAAGGGCTTACCCCGTATGGTTCCCAAGTCATTAAAAAAATTAGGACTAATGACAGGCATCGTTAGGAGGTTGCAAACGATATTTCAACCTGGTAGTGCCCTGTATGTTAACGATAATGGCAGATAATTGTATTGATAGTCATGTCACGATAACATCTTGTGTACTAAATTCTTATGCAATACAGTGAATAGGTTGTTTCTATATATGTAAAATAGTATAGTTATCATATAGCTAAGTTTAGTGACATACATGTTAAATTAAATATTTATGTTATGGATCGAGTTATACATAGAATCCATATGTTATATAGTGTTTTATATTAGTATAAGTATGTTGGTATAGATAGAGTAAGGTTATGATAGTTTATGTAATAAACTATTTATATATCTACCTTTGGACATTGGTATTTTCAACACTATAAGATCCATATGATAGTACATAGTAAACTGTGAATGCATGTCAAAATGGATAAACATTAATGGTTATGGGTAAACTATGAGATAGTCTTTAATCTTTAGATTATTGCTCAATGTGACTTTTACACAACATAATTTAACACGGATAGGTAGATATTCTACGGGCTATAATAGTCCTAGTTAATTTGTATTAAGTATGAAATAAGCACCATTTTTCAAATCCAGTAGCGACGATAAAACTACTCTGCATATAATAAAGTTATGTTTGAATCAATATTGAAGATTAAAGGAGAATAAATGTCCCTAACAAAAAAAAAATATTGTGTAAATTTGGGGTACATTACAGTACAATTTGGTAATTTCATTAATAAGAAATATAAAGGATAAGTACGTTATATATTACTAAATTTTAGATTTAAAATATTGAAATAAATAATTATACACATTAAATATGTACTTTCATAAAGTATGGACATGGGATTTTATAAATTATGTACAAATTCATCATTCTATACTTAGCCACTTTTTGAATTGTGGGTTCCCAGGCTAGTGGGCTCAAAATTGTGCTTCTATTGTTATGTGTCCTCCAAACAGCACCCGGATTTCCCCGATATACAAATTGATAGCCAGACTCCCGCGCTGGCAGGCTCAAGATTGATGGTGATACCTATCAACTATCTAACATTATCTAAAAACATTATTTCCAAATATTAAATTATTAATATCAAATATTAATAGTGTAAAATTTAATTACATAAAATTATTAAAGGATGTTAAATCTCTTATTTAAAAAAATATCAAGTAACCAAAACAAAGGTTTTTAAAATTATATATTTAAAAATATCAAAATAAATAATCATTGACATTAAACATGTATTTTTATAAAATATAGATATTAATTTTTAAGTGCATTATTGAATCATCTACAAAACATAAATTAAGATGA
Source organism: Picea glauca (assembly GCA_000966675.3). Lineage (NCBI taxonomy): Eukaryota > Viridiplantae > Streptophyta > Pinopsida > Pinales > Pinaceae > Picea > Picea glauca. The sequence goes on along the minus strand of JZKD02S2092110.1, from coordinate 37,676 downwards.
AATTATAATTAGGTTTACGAATATATTTAAAAGTATTAAAATAAAAGTCAAGAAATCTAAAGGATAAGTACGTTAGATATTACTAAATTTTAGTTTTAAAATATTGAAATAAATAATTATACACATTAAATATGTACTTTTATAAAGTATGGACATGAGATTTTATAAATTATGTGCGACTTCCTCATTCCATACTTAGACACTTTTTGGATCGTGAGTTTCTGGGCTGATGGGCTCAAAATTGTGTTTTTATTGTTATGTGTCCTCCAAACAGCACCCACAGTTCCACGATATACAAATTGACATGCAGACTCCCGAGATGGTGTGTTGACGAATTGTAATCCCTATCAACCATCTAAAATTATCTAAAAACATTATTTCCAAATATTAAATATTAATATTCTACATTTTAATTACATAAAATTATTAGAGGTTAAATTTCTTATTTAAAAAAAAAAAAGAACTAANTATTCTACATTTTAATTACATAAAATTATTAGAGGTTAAATTTCTTATTAAAAAAAAAAAAAGAACTAAACAAAACAAAGCTTTTTCAAATTCTATATTTAAAAATATTAAAATAAATATTCATTTACATTAAACATGTATTTATATAAAATATACATATTAATTTTGAAGTGCATTATTGAATCATATACAAAATATAAATTAAGATGAAATTATAATTAGGTTTATGATTATATTTAAAAATATTAAAATAAAAGTCAAGAAATCTAAAGGAGAAGTATGTTAGATATTACTAAATTTTAGATTTAAAATATTGAAATAAATAATTATATACAATAAATATGTACTTTTATAAAGTATGGACATGGAATTTTATAAAGTATGTATCGATTCCGCATTCCATATTTAGCCACTTTTTGGATGGCGGGTTCTAGCGGGCTCAAAATTGTGTGTCTATTGTTCTATGTCCTCCAAACAACACCCGTAGTTCCGCGATATACAAATTGAGAGGACAACTCTTGGGCTGGCAGGCTCAAGATTGTGATTGTTGACGGATGGTGATCCCTATCAACTATCTAAAATTATCTAAAAACATTATTTCCAAATATTAAATTATTAATATTGTACAATTTAATTACATAAAATTATTAAAGGATGTTAAATCTCTTATTTAAAAAAAATTGAAGTAAACAAAACATATTTTTTTTTTAAATTCTATATTTAAAAATATTAAAATAAATGATCACTTACATTAAACATGTGTTTTTATAAAATATAGATATTAATTTTTAAGTACATTATTGAATGATATACAAAAAATAAATTAAGATGAAATTATAATTAGGTTTATGATTATATTTAAAAATATTAAAATAAAATTCAAAAAATCTAGAGGATAAGTACGTTAGATATTACTAAATTTTAGATTTAAAATATTGAAATAAATATTTATACACATTAAATATGTACTTCTATAAAGTATGGAGATGGGGTTTTATAAAGTATGTACAACTTCATCATTCCATACTTAGTCACTTTTTGGATCACGGGTTGCACTCTGAACATCAAGAAAACTGAATACTCTATAGAAAAGAAAAATAACTCGAAATGGACTCTAAAGTTTTATTGGAAAATAAGTTTTAATTGTAAATAATACTTTCAAAATATCTCACTTGAAAATATCCATGAAAAGAAACATACTTCATCTCATGATCAAAACATTAAAATACAAAATAATCCACGGCAACACAAAATAACGAACAATTCGCTGAGAATCCATAGAACCCTAAAAGAAATTGAAAATGGAAAACTGCTGCAAAGAAATTTAAAATGAAAATCTCCATGATATTCATCTCTTTTCATGAAGAAATGTTCAAACAAGAAAAAAGTCGCAGAAACTGCAAAATGAAGGACAATCGACAGAAAATCCATGGAACATTTACAACAAATTACGTAGCAGAGGCATGGAAACCTTAAATTCGTCCCGAAGAACCCAAAGAATAAGCAAACTATGATGACCATTATATTTAGCCAGTTGGGGGAATCTATTATCAAAAATAAATGGTGGGCTTAATAAGGCTAGTAAAGATCTTTTAGCTAAAAATTCTTGGTCAAATAGAGAGCCAAGGGTGACAAGAGAAATTAGAGCTCACCCAACAATAGCTAGGACATGAAGGGGGATGCGGAAAAGGCTTCCATTTGTAGAGGACATGCTTCCATGCTTCTATTTCTTGGATGTTCCTTTTTCTTTAATAACTCGATGGATCATGCAAGGAAATTAGAGTTGGATGGAGAAGCCATAGCACATCTCAAGGGATCCTGCATCCAAACTACATCTGGACAATGCAACTATAGCAGCTAGACACCGCAAAAATAAACATAATAATATTTATAATTAAGGAAACTAATGCTAGCATTTATATTTATATTTATAATATTTATAATATTTCTAAGACAAACATTCAAACTAATGCTAGCATTAATCCACCTTCGATGATAAGAACTAAATAACTGAATACAAAATCACCACAATAAATATAGAATAACAATATGAAAAATCTCTTTTATTACTATCAAACCCTTAGGGTAGGGCAACACCATACAATGAATCCCATTATGGAAGGGATCCTCCCGTGTTCAATTTCCTCTTCGAGGGGGAATCCTCATAATGAGATTCAACTCAAAATACAATAATTATCTTCATATCCCATTACATTGCTTGAACCCCTTTATATAGTGCTACCATCACCTAAGAACATTCTAGAGGAGGAATCTTCTAAAAGTAAAACCTTCCAAGAAGTCCTCTTACATTTATTATATGTAACTACCCATTTATTATATCTAACTACCATTGTGGGCATTATTTAATAATATAGTGGACCTATTCCACCTTACATTGAATGGCCTCCACTATTATCATTATGGTCCCTTTAGGCCCCCCCCACTACATATCTAGCTACCTAACATTCCATCCCCCTTATGAAAGAATTGTTCTCAACGCTTGATGTACAACCATATACTAGGGTATCATGGATAAGTGTGGACCATAGTGCTTAAGTAGTTTAGAGAATGAGGGTCCCATGGATAAGTGTTAACCATAGTGATGAAGTAGACTAGAGAACAAGGTTCCCATTGAGAAATCAAAGCCACCATGCTGAAGTAGTCCAACCGCCATTGTAAAATAGGGTCTCATGTCCAAGTTCTCATATGGACTCTACACAGAAGATATCGGTACCCAATAACCAATTGAAAATGATGCTCCCAATACTGACACCGATCATGTGGATTCAAATAAGAATATTCATCCACATAGTGGGAAAGGGTCGAAGATGACTCTAGAAGGAACAATACCATTGTATAATATGCAGGTTGGATGCTATTAATCATAACTAGCTCCTAATGTGGGACATTGATGTTCTCTATAAAAAGTAGAGTAGAGTCATCAAATAGAATATGGAAGTGGTTGTCATCCCAGAAATGACAACTATCCATATATCAATCATCGCAATCAGCTTCAAAATCATACCAAGCATATATTTATTAATCATATTCATCCTTGATATCCACCATAAGAAATCTCTCCTGCATTCTATCCAATGAATCTTGAATACTACGAAAAATATCATTGAGGTCGTCTGTGAGGCCATCTAAAAAGTCCTATAATGTTTCATTCAATGTTTCATTCAATGTCTCATACAATTGGGCTTTGAATTATTCATTGATCTGTAGAATTTATTTGAGGGTTTGACAGGAAATAGCCATCTGATCATCCTATGAAAAATTATGAACTCTGCAGACCCTCCGCCATCACGAAAAAACACAAAAAATAGAACAATAAATTACGGCAGAAAATCGCAGCTTTTTCTGGAAAAACCCTAAAAAACTGTTGAATTTAAAATTCTCATAACTTCACTTCACAAACCTTGTTTTGGCTAAATTTTTTTTTGAAATTAGGTATTTTTCCAAGAGAAATTCAAATAACCAATTTCTTTTTTCCAAATTCATCTCCTAAAGATTCATATCTAAACCTGAAGTGTGTCGCCCTCTTTTTCTTCCCTAGAAAATTTCTGCAAAAAGAGAAAAAAAAATATTCTCTTCTTTGGCCAAGGAAAGTGCTCTAATACCAATTGATAATAACCAAATAAATGAATAATAAATCACCATAATAGATATAGAAGAACGATATGAAAAATCTCTTTTATTACTATCAAACCCTTAGGGTAGGACAACACCATACAATAGATCATATTATGGATGGGATCCTCCCGTGTTCAATTGCCTCTTCGAGGGGGAATCCTCCGAATGAGCTTCAACTCCAAATACAATAATTCTCTTCATATCTCATTACATTGCTTGAACCCCTTTATATAGTGCTACCATCACCTAAGAACATTCTAGAGGAAGAATCTTCTAGAAGTAAAACCTTCCAAAAAGTCATCTTACATTTATTATATGTAACTACCCATTTACTATATCTAACTACCATAGTGGGCCTTATTTAATAATATAGTGGACCTATTCCACCTTACATTTAATGGCCTCCACTATTATCATTATGGGCCCTTTGGGCCCCCACTACTACGTCTCTAGCTACCTAGCTAGAGAGGTAGTAGTGGGGGCCGAGAGGGCCCATAGTGATAATAGTGGAGGCCATTCAATGTAAGATGGACTAGGTCCACTATATTATTAAATAAGGCCCACTATGGTAGTTAGATATAATAAATTAGTAGTTACATATAATAAATGTAAGAGGACTTCTTAGAAGGTTGTGCTTATGGAAGATTCCTCCTCTAGAATGTTCTTAGGTGATGGTAGCACTATATAAAGGGGTTCAAGCAATGTAATGCGATATGAAAATAATTATTGTATATGGAGCGGTAGTTCAATAAGAGGATGCCCCCTCAAAGAGGCAAGTGAACAAGAGAGGATCATTTCCATAACAGAATCCCTTGTATGGTGTTTCCCTGCCTCAAAGGTTTTGATATAATAAAGCGGTGGTTTTTTATATTGTTTCATATATCTTGTGTGGTGATTGTTTTGAGATATCTTTGGTACTATTGTGGTATTTTGTATTTTGTATTCTGTTATAAGTACATAACAATTGGCATAAAAAAAATTCTGCAAAAATAGCAAAACATTTATTCCCTTCTTTGGCCAAGGAAAATGCTCAGATACCAATTGATAAGAACCAAAGAATTGAATACAAAATCACCACAATAGATATAGAATAACAATATGTAAAATTTATTTTATTACTGTCAAACCCTTAGGGTAGGACAACACCATACAATGGATCCTATTATGGAAGGGACCCTCTCATGTTCACTTGCCTCTTTGAGGGGGAAACCTCCTAATGAGCTTCTGCTCCAAATACAGTACCTCTCTTCATATCCCATTATGTTTCTTAAACCCCTTTATATAGTTCTACCATCACCTAAGAACATTCTAGAAGACGAATCTTCTCGAAGTAGAACATTCTAAGAAATCCTCTTACATTTATTATATCTAACTATCCATTTATTATATCTAAATATCATAGTGGGCCATATTTAATAATATAGTGGACCTAGTCTGTAACATCCCCAAAAATAAATTATTTTTGAATTTGAAATTTCTTAGGAAATTTATTCTGTTTTTTGGTAAATTCAAAATTTGGATTTTTTTTGCCATTTATGGCAATTCTAAATTTCAAATTTGGTTAATTGTAATTAATGATTATGAATGTTGGGCAGATATCTAATTTGACCCAACTAACTACTTGACTATGACACTTGTATGAAACAAAATATTTTATAATTATTACAGGAGGACAAATGGAACAACCATGTTGAAATCAACTGACCATGACTTCATGAGTGGGGAACATGTTGGAACTACCTCAGGACTGATTGTTACAAGTGGAAAATCGGGAATTTGGCCATTGGTGGCCCCTGAAAATCAGGGATTCGGAAAGATGCAAAAATTCCCAAGGGGAAAAAGACCTAGGCGTTTTTGGTTTTGTGATATATGGCATATGTGAGGAGGTAGGGCATTGCCTAGTATGCTGGGGAAAATATTTTATTGATTGCTTGTTGTTATGAACACTACTTTTTGAGTGTGAGGCAAGGAGAATATTGTTGAAGCGGAAAGGCATTTTCTAAGGAGGATTTTTTAGTTAGACCTTATGGATTCATGGTCAGGATAGGGGGTGAATAGGACAAGTGATTTGGCTACCCTGTTCTAAGGTTAGGAGGAACATGGCTATTCCATTTGTTGTTCTAGTATTTATTCAGATATGTTCCTCTACTTTTCTTATTGTTATATTTGTACTGTTGAAATGATTATACATGCCTCTATTTCTAAATGCACACCCTATTGTTCGTGTGTGAATAGATGGAATTATAGAGTTACTTTAGGGTACTTTTTCTAAAAATAATTATGTTTGACTAAAGACTATATCTATAGGATTATAGAATGTTATCCATTATAGGAACATAACTGTTATGATAATGAGTGAACTGATAAATCGATTAAGTATTTTTTTTGTTGTGGTAAGAATAGGTTGTAAATAGTGAATAGCATTGTAAAGACACTGTGTGTTAGTCATGGAAAGGACAAAGTTATCCTGTATAAAGTAACAAAATAACAAGTTTCTACCTATCGTAAGATCATATGCTGATAACTTATTCAAGTTTTGTTTCAACCTATGCAGACTAAAAACCCCAAATTGGGATGAAACTCTACCATGATAGGAATAGATGAAATATTTATGTAACTATATGCGTACAATTATGAATAATATATATGCATTTTTCATTCGGCAATCGATACAATAAATGGCATAGAAAAGACATTGTACAATTATAAAGTTCTGCACACGTATATATTAAGTAATTAATATGAAAAAAATTTAACAGTTATATAGAACCCACTGTACAATCAGAGTATCAAAAGAATGGAGATATATATATATATATAATAAATCGCATGCTCGGAAGCGAGGAAATTAGTTCCAAAAAGAAAAACTTTGAGTATAGTTCGAAATGAAACCAATCGGCCAGTCTAACTAATACAATTCTAGGAAATACTTCCTGTCCTTATTATTTTTTCCTAGATAAAGGTCGAAATCAAAGCCACAAGAATAAAGAGAAACTGGTATTATTCATAATATCAATTACACCAATAAATCTATTCAAAGTTTCTATTGCATTAATGTTTCGAATAATGTCATAGTATATTTAGACATAATCATTCGGTCTAAGGTTGAATCTCTTACTCAGCCGTGAAGGCAAGTAACAGAAGTAAAACTTACTATTAAGAAAAATAAATTCCTAACACAGAGAGAACTCCTTAGTAAAATAATTCTACCATTAGTCGTTGAGGCCATTCTTGAAATAGGCAAGGTGGATCCCGAATACCTCTTAAGTATATAACAGAGGTCGATGTCCATGATTTTCACATGGCCAAAACCTTTGCACCAAGTTGTAAGAAATACCATCAGTAATCATACAATAGAGGTAAGATAAATAAAATAAAACGAGTAATAATCGGAAAGGAATTGCAAAGTCATACTTAAATTTAATTGGAGGGATCTAATAGCTTCCTCTGTTGTGCCGAGTTGAGTAACTTTATAGATCAAAATGGGAGGAGGAGCCCAAGTCTCCGTGATGGGTACCCTGGCAAGCATGGGGTCCCACCATTAGCGATAAGAACCAAAGCGATATATCGAAAACATTGCAGGAACATAATATACAAATTACCAGTACAGTGAAGAATGTGAGTCACATAACGAGAATGGGCCAAAGATTTACTCTAAATTACAAGTTTTGAAATTGGAAGACATAGATCAATAACACCACTAAAATCTATCTAATACCATCTGTGAACTGGTTTAGTTAAGGAAATGAAATTACAGGTTCAACTCTGTGTTGAAAACACCAGACTTGTATGACCTTTGTAATACGCTCATAATATAAGTAAATGGACACAAAAAGGATAAACCCGATTGTTCATAGTATACAACATAGGGTACAAATATTTTGATTTAGGGTTAATCCGACTGTTAATTTCGTTAGCTCGAAGAACCCCTTTAATCATTTTAGAGTTAAGGAAAACTTGGTTATAGTCAAGGGAGGAAACTCGAAGCTGAAAGAGAAACATGAGATAACATCCCTCTGTACGGATGAAAGGCCCAACGTTCACTTAATTAAAAAAAGATTGGATATAAAACTTTGTTACACACAGTTAACTAGGAGATTAGATGAGGAATGAGGTCAGGCCAAGTAGGGAAATGAAAATGATAACGCTGGGAACCCCCTTCGAATGGAGTAATGGTGATGGTTGGTAACCGTACATGATCCATGTGAAAATGGTAAGCTGTCAAAAATACAATGGGCACATAAGCCGAGTATTTAACCGAACAAACTTACCCCAGGACATCTTAAATGTTGTAGGCAGGCCATTTAAGTCGAGATAGCATCGATCTCTACAGCTTTCCTAGCATATTAATGGTGAAGTACATTGGCAATCTAATTAGGGTAACAACTTTGGCCCTACTATTTCTGGTCATATGTTGAACTTAACTATCGATGAAATAACCCTTGCCGAATTAGTTAGCATGAATTTTGTTAATCAACGAGGAACATTTAGTGGCTCCAAATTTTGATCATAGCCACTATGATTTGTAGTATCTACGCACATTGATGTCATTACTAAATTCAACTATGCGAAATAGTGACTGATGCATGCCTATAATGATAGCTTGTTTTAAGGGTATTTAATTTATGTCTAACTTTTCCCTACTAGACCCTATGGTTGTACAAATATGAATGGAAGTTGTAAGGATTTTTCATATATGACTATTATACGAATATGATAGTAGTTCTAGGTGGTTACACATCTATATTATATGAGTGGGATGTAAGCCTCAAAATGAAAATGATTGTTAATCTTAAGATTTTAATGAGATCAGAATAAATTAGTTATATACTTATACTCATATATATAGCTCAATCTGCGACGAGAAGAGGTGAGTGCAAGTTAAAGAAAATATGACAGGAAGAGTAAAAAGGGAAATAAGACTACTCTATAGTATAGTTAATGAATGTCTGAAATTTTTCCAGACAAAAGTTCAACTTGAAGTATCCTAATTAAAAAAATAAGTGTATGTACATTTTGGGTTACATTACATATGGTATCAGATCAAAGGTTACAACACTTGGACCTTGAACAAGGCGACATTATTTACTTAGCATATAATTTTGTTTATGTAAAACTAATAAACCTTTATTGTCACAAACAAAAAACCCTTTTCTATTTTGTGTTAATCATGGAAGCCTAGGATGACGCAGAAATCAGACTTGATGGGAATCTCGAACAAAGACTTCCTTAAAATCATAAACAGAACAATGACGAAAGCTCACCTACTGAAGTCCTGGAAACAATGAGAAACCTCATTGTTGAGTTTCAAGTTTTCAAAGAAGACAATGAGAAACTGAAGAAGGCACAGCTAGAGAAACAAGAAATAATTGAAGTCCTAATGCATAGTATAGTGACAAAGAAAATCCCAAAGGATGAGGAATAGGAAGAAGAGGTTAGTAAAAGGGCCTCGAATAATTATGGTTCTGAAGAATAAAGGGGGGATAGCTCATCTGAGGGTACACCTTCAGCTGAAGATAAAACAAAAACAGAAAGAAAAAGAAAACAGGTAGATCACCTTGAGTGAGAATTTAAGAAAATCAAACCAACCACCTTTGATGGGGATTCCAGAAAAGGGGAGGAAGTTGAAGCATGGTTACTAGACATCAAGAAGTATTTCAAGATATACAACTATTCCATCAATATGAAAGTTAGAATGGATATCTACAATATGAAAGGAAAAGCCAACATTTGGTGGCAAGACCTGAAATTGGCCAAGGGTCTAAAGGAGAAATAGATGGAATGGTTTGACTTTAAGAAATAATTTTAGAAAAGTACCTATATGAAAGTTACTATGAAAGAAAAACCAAAGAATTTTATGAGTTACGACTTGGTCAAATGGCTATGGAAGAACTGATAACAAGTTCCTAGAATTACTAAGGTTCATACCATATATCCGAGAGGATAAAGTAAAAATCCAACGGTTCCTAAGTTGTTTACCACAGTCTTATAAGGATAGAATCAATTTTGATAAGCCCAAGTCCTTGAGTGAAGTATTTAGGAAAGCTCGAATGTGTTACGACCAATACAAACAATGGACATAATTTCCCAAAGATTGGAAGGATAAGAAACAAGACCGAATGAAGCATCGGAAGAAGGGATACTAGCCAACTCCTTATCGGAATGCAACAAAAATCTTTCCCAAAAAATATTTTCACTCCAACAATCCAAATACGTAAGGCAACAATAAACTGGTAGATCTGGGAACAAGGAAGTTTGGGGACAATCCCCACGAACCACTAAAGTGTTGGGAATGTGGAGAACCTCATCTAAGGAGGAACTGTCCATGTTTAAATTCAACAAACAGAACTGATGTTCATAATTTGCAAGAAGCCTCGATGATGGCTGGTGTGGGCAGAAGCTTGCATAGGATAAATGCATTCTTGGATGGCCGACAAGCTGACTGCCAGCCCTCGGTGGTGGAAATCGAAGGTAAAATCAATAACACTCAAATTTCTGTTTTAATTCATCCTGGAGCTACATTAAGTTATATCACTCCTGGTGTAGTAGATTCAAATAAACTTAAGAAAATGAGACACGCAAAATATGGCTGGTACAACTAGCAAAATGAACTAAAAGGAAAGTGGTTGACTTTATTTTTGATTATGAGTTCAGTTTAGGTGGTCAAAACATAAAGACAAATCTGAACTACCTACCACTAGGATCTTATGATGTAATTTTCAGAATGGATTAGTTAGAAAGGAATAAAGCAGTGCTAGATTGTTATGCAAAGACACTTAAGTATAAAAATGAAAATGACACCACTAGAACAACCCAAGGTATACAAAAAGAAATATCAGTTAGACAAGTCTCAACAATGCATTTCAATAAATGCATGAGAAAGGGTTGTCAAGTTTACACCATCCAACAAACCTGTTAGAAAAAGAAGATAAACCCAACTTGGAAGACTTTTTCATTCTATGTGATTTCAGAGATGTGTTTGTTATTGAAATACCTGAATTACCCCTAGAAGGGAGATAGACTTTTCTATCGACTTGCTACCTGGTTCAGCCCCTATCTCTAAAGCACCTTACCGAATGAGTTTTCCAGAATTGACAGAATTAAAAATTCAACTACATGAATTATTGGACAAAGAATATATCAGACCAAGTGTTTCACCTTGGGGAGCACCAGTCCTCTTTGTGAAAAAGAAAGATGACACTCTAAGACTATGTATCGATTATATACAATTAAACAAAATAATTATTAATAACAAGTACCCCTTACCTAGGATAAATGACCTATTCAATCAAGTAGGTGGGGCAAAGATCTTTTCGAAGTTGGATGTACAATTTGGTTATCACCAAGTTAGGATAAAAGATGAGGACATAAGAAAAACATATTTTCGAACAAGATATGGACATTACAAATTTGCAGTTATACCTTTCAGACTCACTAATGCGCCAACCACGTTTATGTGTTTAATGAACAATATTTTCAGTTAGTATTTGGACAAATTCGTATTGGTATTTATTGATGACATTCTGGTATATTCTAAAATAGAGGAAGAACATGAAGAACACTTAAGAATAGTTTTTCAAACTTTAAGGAAGCACAAACTGTATGCTAAGTGTGATTTTTAAAAGAAAAAGATATAGTACCTAGGACATGTAATATCTTCATAAGGTATTGCAGTCGATCCTAAGAAAGTAAGGGATATTATGGAATGGTTGGTACCAAAGGATGTAGCATACATCCAGTCATTCGTGGGAATCACCGGATATTATCACAGATTTATAGAGGGATTTTCCAAAATTTCTTATTGTAACATCCCCAAAAATAAATTATTTTTGAATTTGAAATTTCTTAGGAAAATCATTCTGTTTTTGGTAAATTCGAAATTGGAAATTTTTTTCCATTTATGGCAATTCCGATTTTTGAATTTTGTTAATTGTAATTAATGGGTATGATTGTTGGGCAGAGATCTGATTTGACCCAACTAACTTCTTGACTATGACAATTATATGAAACAAAATATTTTATAATTATTGCAGGAGGACAAATGGAACAACCATGTTGAAATCAGTTGACCATGATTCCATGAGTGGGGAACATGTTGGAACTACCTCAGGGATGATCATTACAAGTGGAAAATCAGGAATTTGGCCATTGGCAACCAGTGAAAATTAGGGATTTGGAGAGCTGTGAAAATTCCTAAGGGGAAAAAGACCTCGACATTTTTGGCTCTTGGATATATAGCATATGTGAGGAGGCAGGACACTGCCTAGTATGATGGGGAAAATGATTATTGATTGATTGTTGTTATGAACAATACCTGATGAGTGTGAGGCAAGGAGAATATTGTTGAGCTGAATGACATTTGTTGAGGAGGAGCTTCGAGTTATCCCTCATGGATTTATGGTCAAGCTAGGGGGTGAACAAGTCAATGATTTGGCTGCCCTGTTCTATGGTTGGGAAGAACATGGTTGTTCCCTTTGTCTTCCCATGAACTGGTTCAGATATGTTAACCTATTCTTTCTCTAGTTGTATGATTATATAACTGATGTAATGCCTCTGTTAATTTTGAATTGAAATATTTCCATGGATGAAATATGTTTGATTATGTGAAGCTTAAAATAAATGACCGAACGCCTCAAGAGGATTTAGCTGAGTGACTCTTTTTTGTTGATTTTAATAATGAACGAATGCTATAATTCCTTTTATTCATTGAAAGAGTATGAATGACTAAATTCTGGAAATGTTCCTTCTGTAGGCTAAATTTATTCATTACACGGTGATAAAAACTGTAGGGTACCTTCCCGATGTACTGAAAACTCCTTAGGTAGAATTATCTATGTATAAATGGGACTGTAATCAAGTCTATATACATGTGTATGTACATTCCTATAGTTAAAATTCAAAATTCTATTACTTAGTAGAGACTTACATTGTCACATAGAATTGAATAAGAACTAATACGAAATAATATTGCTTCCACGATATATATAATATATATATTTATATATATTACATGTGGATTTATATATAGGTCTATTTTAAAGTGGAAATCTGTACAGACATTGTAGATGCAACTAAGATTGAATGTCTGCAATAGAAAACCCATATATACAAAGATCTGTTCCTATACTATATCAGTAAATAAATTGCTCCAACAAGCATGTAACTACAATTGTATAAATGAAATATTGAATAGAGAATCTGAAACTTCTCAATAAATTGTTTTACAGCTCAAGATTTATTTATCTTTATAGCATATACGAAATTGAATAACGTAGCCATCTACAGACAATCTTATGCTTGCAGTCCTGTAGGTGAAGGATTTTATAGGAAACATACTAAGTAAATTGAATTCTAAATCACATCCATGCTAAATCAAAATCGGAAACAAAGAGGAATTCTATGAATGTATGGAATAAGAAAGAAAATAGACTCCTGAATCTTATAGTGAGGAAGCTATAGAATCACAATATTCACAAGAAATATTGAAGTAAAGAAAAATGACATGTAAGATTCTTATAGTGTTAAATAGATATAATACGAAAATGCTTGTACAATAGGTTTGATTTTTTTTCAAAGTGTAGACCTTATGAATTATACAAGTTCCTTTCCATATAATGCATAACTGCAAGTTCATTTTGTGTAGATATTTGAAACTGAATCTACAATTTAAAACGACAGCCATGGTAAATAAATTGCAAGTTTAGGATGATACCAAAATGGTGAGAAGATTTGAATAATCCAACAATCATTACAATATTTCAAATAGACAAGGGAAAATCCTATAGATTAATCTTCGAAGGAGTCATTACATGTGGAAGTAGACTAGAAAATTAAGAGTACAATTGGGAATTTCCCTCTTTCCAACAGCTATAGGAAATCGATCGAAACTATATCAAACATCTATAAATCTAAATTGAAACCGTGTCCTTTACTACTTGGACTCTTGAAGTGTTTACAAAGAGAACTCAAATACCTTTTGAGTCGAAGATGAGAACGAAACATATGAAGTATTTGCATAGATGAAAGCCCTGGAAAGATTTATCACTTAAAATATTAGTAATTATATGAAATAAAGTTAAAGGGAACACCAATAGAATGATAGTTGTTAATAACTGAGTATTCCAGAACAACACTCAACTTCTAACTCCCAAGTTTTCCCTTTTCTTTCTCCTTGTCGCTCTCCAACTGGAACAGATGCCCAGGTCAAGGGAAGATGGTGAAATAACTCCTTGATGGGTACCCTTGCATCAACAGGGCCCATCATTAGTGATACATACCAATTCTTGAAACGAATAAAATGAATAAGAAGGAAATATCTACACAGTATCCAGCGGTCTTAATGGAATGAAATAACCGACAGTATTAGGTTTTATTTTAATACATAAATGGTCTAAGTCATGCTATGAGAAACATAGTATAAGCTTTCATAAAGAATCAAAACTATACCTAACTGGTTGAGTCTAACCCTTCCAGAACCAAACTGCATAGAGGAGTAATACAAAAATATCCCTTCTATTGAATCTAAACATATAGACCATGATAAAGATAGTAACTGCTATAAGCAAAGGATTTGATATACCATAGGATATCATTATTGGACTGTTAAAAAATTGTAGAGGTCATATTTTATTTGACACCAGACATAAATACTTTAGACATAAAGAAAACAACACATACGAAGGAACCATCAAAAATTTGGTAAACTATAGAAGTAGGGGTTCACCCCTTTACAAAGGAAGGAAAGAAAAATACAATATTATGCAGTGGGACCTTGTCGTTTTGAAAGAGAATTCTCACACAGTATCAAAAATTTTAACTTCAGGCCTCGACTTACGGACTATAAGAAGAACGATAGCAGAAGGTTACGAAACCCTTTGATTTACAATATAGACAAGCGATACAGATGCATTCTCTCTAAAAAGGGGAGGAATTTCGTTATCTTAGAAGGGTCAAAGAAGAAATGACTAAACAATACCCCTTCTACGTGCACAAAGACAACCAAAAAGATTTACAGAGAAGTAGCAATAAGGGAAGTTTGAGTGTAAACAAAAAACATATAATAGAAGTTCTAGAATGAAAATGGTTTCCCAAAGAGCCACCTTATTATTTGACCAGAGTAATATGTTATGGACTTACCATAGGGAGTAGAGCCACGCTTCATGTTCATAGTTTAAATGAACTCCATTGTTGACAACCCCCCCTCCTAAAGAAATAATACACAGATTCGTTCGTATAATTCCACAATGAAAATCGTAAACACTTAAAACCCTAATAGGAACCTTACCTACTTAGTTAAATGTTGAAGGTACGAAGGATGGTCTAACCATGTGACGAGGCACAGTTGGCATGAATGGAATGGATGAACGACTAGGTAAGAGCATCGTAACTTGTGCACTCAGGCTTGCCATTAAAACAATAGATGTAGAGCCTTAAATCCCTACTGACAGTAATTCCACCCTCTCACATCAAATTAATTCGTGAAGTAAATGAATGCTTCCGAGACTCAACAAGTTAACACACATACATGACAATTGTTTTGTGATAATTAACTTATAGCTTGAGAGAAGGCTCTTTGGAACTTCATTGGGTTAAGTTGAAAAAACACAAGTTCTTATTACTCAATCTCGGCTCGGCAAGGGAATTGGAATATTACTAAGTTTAGATAATTCGTAAAGGGAACCCATCGATAATCAAAACCATGATTATGAAGGCTAAACGCATTACCGCTAAGACACTTCCTTTCAACTTTGGTTATAGGACCTTAACCATGGCCTTATATATATGTATATATAGTAAGAAAATGTTCTATTTTAGAATGAACAGATTCAATAGTATTGTGCGCAACCCTTGGGAATATCTTATCAAGAGAGACCAAGACTACAATTCCTAAGTTTAACCTATGGTATATATTCTCATGTGTTTAGATAAGTAATATTGGAGACTAAAGGGGGAATTACTAAGACCATTGGAGATTTAACCATTGATTTCCTTGTCAAGTAATATAGACAGGTATGTAGAATGGGATCATGTGGTAGGAGGAATTTATATTACGTCACAAAAAATCATAACAGGAATGGAGATTTAATGTCTCATAGAATTTATTTTTTTTATGATTTTTTTGAGGTACATTACATATGGTATCAGAGAAAAGGTTACAACACTTGGACCTTGAATAGGGCTACGTTATTTACTTAGCATATAATTTTGTTTATGTAAAACTAATAAACATTTACTATTACAAATAGAAAATACTTTATGTTTTGTGTTAATCATGGCAGCCCAGAATGACGTAGAAATCAGACTTGATGGAAATCTTGAACGAAGACTTCCTGAATATCCAAGACAGAATAGTGACGGAAGCTCACCTACTGAATTTTTGGAAATAATGAGGAATCTCATCATTGAACTGTAGGTTTTCAAAGCAGACAATGAGAAACTGAAGAAGGCACAACAGGAGCAATAGGAAATAAATGAAGTCCTCTTGCGTAGTATAGTGACAAAAGAATCCCAAAGGACGATGACATTGAAGAAGAGGTCAGTAAAAGGGCCTCTAAGAATTCTGGTCCTAAAGAACAAAAAGGGGACAGTTCATCTGAAGGTACACCTTCATCTAAATATAAAACAAAACGAAACAGAAAAAGGAAACAGGTAGATCATCTTGAGGGAGAATTTAAGAAAATCAAATCTGCTACATTTGATGGGGAATCTAGAATAGGAGAGGAACTTGAAGCATGGTTACTAGACATCAACAAATATTTCCAGATATACAACTATTCTAGCAATATGAAAGTTAGGATGGCCATCTATAATTTGAAAGGAAAAACCAGCATTTGGTGGCAAGACCTAAAATTGGCTAAGGGTCTAAAAGAGAAACAGATGGAATGGGAAGATTTTATGAAATATTTCAATATTCAATACCTATCTAAAAGTTACTATGAAAGGAAAAGCAAAGAATTTTATGATCTATGACTTGGTCAGATAACTATGGAGGATCTTATAAACAAATTCTTGGAACTACTAAGGTTCGTACCTTATATCTGGGAGGACAAGGTAAAAATCTAGCGGTTCCTAAGTTGTTTACCACAGTCTTACAGGGACAAATTTGAGT
>JZKD02S2092088.1:0-30121 GCA_000966675.3 Picea glauca | reverse complement strand
ACACATCTCTTTGTTTTGGAAGGGTTTTTTAAAAAAGACTTTTTCTTTCCTGATAAGAAGATCTTTGCTTCTCAGGCCTTCTTGAACACTTCAAGATATCTCTTGATTGTGTTTGGTTGGGTTAAAGATCCAGTTTATCTTGCAGTTTGTAAAGAACCCTTGTTGTTTCTTTATTTTCTTTTGTTTGTTTTGAAGGTTTAGGGGAAACTTGTAAGTGTTAGATCCTCCTATGGATTCTAGTGAATCCATGTGTTCAAGCAGTGGATTAGGGTCTATGTTAGTCTTGGTGTTATTTTCTCTTTACCTTGTTTGTGCTTTGAAAAACGAAAAAAAAATATCATTTACTTGTGATTTTCTTTTCTAAGAATTCAAAAAATAAATAAAAAATTATAGTTGCATTTAGTTATGCATTTTTGTTTGGTAGTTGTAGCATAGGTTGTTTATTACAAAAGAAAAGAGTTCCATTTGCAGAGTTCCTTCTTTGTTATTTCCTTGAAAGTTTAGTATTTTGCATTCACATTGTAAAATGAAAAGTGCATTCTAGGAAAAATTTTGCATTTTAGGATCTTTGACTATACTTCGAAAAGTTTTCATTTACAAAGATTAAAAGTCATTTTTCAGTTGTAGAACCTAGTTTGTTTTTTCATGAATGTTCTAAAGCTTTAATTTCTTCTCTTTCGTCCCTTGAAAACACCATAAGTTGCACGTCTGTACCCTTTTGATTAAATCAAGCCACTTAAAATTAAATATTAACACTTGAAATCAACTAGACTTTTGTTTGTAGGGTTCACCAAGTAGTCTAGGCTTTAGGGACTTGAAATAGGTGTGGAGAGGAAACTCTTCAAGGTCGCTTAAACAAACATAAGAGTCTGTGAAAGGGAGTGTCAGAGTCCAGTTTCATAAGAGTCAATTGGGACCCCCCTCTAACACAGGGGATAAACATGAGGTCACGTGAGGAAAGGTAGAGGAGATAACCCCTCCAAATCTGGATTGAGCGTAGTGGGGATCACATAGTGAGGCTCATTCTTGGGATTTATGTTGATCACATTTGACTACGGAGCCTCGTGGACCTTGAATATGTTCGAGATCCTCAGTTGTCTTCCAGACAATTTTCCTTCGGTACCCTTGAAAGGCTTCAAACTTTGTTATCTTGCTAATTACGATCAGCCCGACTGTCGACTGTACCCGCCTGGTGACTGACTGCGAGATGGAAACCTAGTTTCATGTATTTTAGGGACTTACATGGGTGACTATGGGGGTATAAAACGGTACCTAGGGTATATGTCGGATCGCACTTTGCATCGTATACCCATAGGGTGTTTTCGTGTTCAAGTTACACTTGCACCGGTAAGTTTCTCTAGTGTCAATTGGTGTAACTTTTCTTCTTGCCACTCAGTTGTTTTCTTGATTTTTCGTTAGGAAAGTTTTAGTGCGTGATTTGTGTTTCATGCTAGCTCAAACTTATAATTTTGGTTGATCCTTTCACAAGTTGGAAGATCAATAGCTCTGTCATTCGCGTAGGCTTCAGGGTCTGTCGTCGGTTACTTTGGAGCCACCTCCGCCACCACTGAGGCACAGTCTAGATCAAGAGGGTTCATTTGAAGCGACCAGGCCATAGGAAACTATACCTGAGCAAGCTCCTAGAGAATACTTTCCTGCACCAAAGGAGTCCACCATTTCTAAACTTGAAGTTGAAGGCTTCAGGCCCTCAAACCCTCTGATCAACGACTTATCAACACCACTTCTTATTCAGATAGTCCCTCCTGAGGTGACTTCACATGAGCGTTAGTTTGTTATATGAGCAATGATGGAAGAAACTAGTGTTACCTCTTATGGGATTCCTCATACTCCCATCTTTGTTGTCGTGGGAGGGGGTGTCGTGCCTCCTCCCCCCCCTCCACCTATCAGGACTACAACTGTCTAGACACCCAATACTTCGGGAAGTGGCACAGTCTCTTCAATGACTATGACCATTGTTCCCTCTATCCAATATAACATGTCTGGTGCTCCATTTTTGTATGGATTTCGGGTTTTGACTATAATTCAATCCTAACCTACTCTACTCTGTAGACTGTTTATCTAGGGGAAGGGAGCTCCAATGCTCCCTTACAAGGGTCTATCACGGGAAGTAATACCTCGTTAAATACTATCCCTTATGGTGGAGGTCATATCCCTCCTTTGTCCCCTTCACTCGGAGGCACTTTCCAGCAGCCAATTGGGCTTAACACCAGCTCTAGTTTTTTCACTGGGGGGAGTCTTGGACCTCAATTCTATATGAATCTGGTAGGGTCTATGCCTTTTCCTTGTTTTGATGCATTTGGAAATAACGCTTTCTCATCGTCTACTTTCTTGACAGGGGGAAACCCCGTCTTTGGTCAACCAAACCCAATGCAAGGCTTCATTCCTTCACAGGCAGTGATGACAGGAGTTTACTCATTCCAAGGTCTTGGAAATCCTTGGCAAGGCCCATTACCTTCGCAAGGTATCCTGATCTGGGGTAACCCCTCCCACACATAGTGGAACCCTGGGGAGGGTTCGGTACCTATGCCAAAAGGTTCGACTAGGGGAATCCCCAACCAAGGTCCTTGGAATACCGTGTAGGGATCAATCCCTACACAAGTCATGTCATCCAACTACAGGAATCATTTGACGATGCATAATCAAGCTCAAAATCCTTTTATTGACCAAGGCCACCATGGTTTCTACCAAAACCCTGGCCAGCAAAATTTTTTTTCCTGGAAACCTGGTACCAGTCAAAATCCAGGCCCCTTTTTTCCTTTGAATCCACCATAACCTAGACTACCTTTCCTAGAAAATATTCATTTGTCATACTTGTCGAGGCTATTGAATGACCCGATCTGTCATGATTCGCGTTGCCCCCCCATGCCGACTAAGTTTCCCTCTGACATCCCTAAGTTTGAAGGCAAGCCTGGTGAAGATCCAGGTGATCATGTTATGGCATTTTATTTATGGTGCTCATCCAACTCATTAAAGGATGAATCCTTTCAGTTTTGTTTGTTTAAATGTACTCTTATAGGGGGTGTCACAAAATGGTATATCAAGCTCGATAGCTCAATGTACGCTTACTTTAACAACCTGGCTATGGTTTTCTTAAACCATTTCCAGTTACTGGTAAGATACGATGTCGAAACTGAGTTGTTGGCCAACTTCGCGCAAAAAAAAATCATCCATATCTCGGATCACATCCAAGAATGGAATCAACGAAAGAGATTGATCAAATTTAAGGTCACTCCTGCATTTTTGCTCGAGTTGTTCCTAAATTCGTTGGTGCCTTGTGTATCTGAAGACGTCATGACATCCGAGATTTTTTTTGAAGAAGAGGATATCATGAGAGCCCATCAACTAGAGTTGTTTTACTCTCAATCCGATATGTTGTACAAGATCCATCCCAACGCACCACGGTCGACTTTCGACAAGATAAAACAGAAGTCTGGGACTCACGCCGATGGCATAGTAGGTTGATTAGCACATAGAAATCCCATAAATCAGTTGACTAATTAGTTACAAAAAGTATCGATTCAACAGATTGTGGCTAGTCAAACTCCTAGTTCGGATACCCTCGTAACCCAAATGTCGGATGTACACAATGTGAAATCGATGAATCCCTAGGGTAACCTGCAATCCGAGGGAAAGAGGAAATCTAAAAACAAGAATGGCAAGGGGGATAAGAAGGCTATGAATAATGCTCGCGAGGTTAAAAACGAAAAGAGGAAGGTGAAGTTTCCATATAATCTTTGCATGGATGACCACTTAACTCACCAATTCCCTCGGCTTGAGGAATCCCAAAATATATTCGCACAACAATAGCCTACTGTGTTAACCAACCCTTTTCCACAAGGGAAAAATATGGCTCAAGCTTCCTCATCCACGAATGCGCCTAGGGAAATTAGGGATCCCTTGCACCTAATGCTAATAATAGAAACGCAAAGGTTTATATGAAGAAATATGATGCTCATCTGCAGGCCAAGGCTCATAATTACAGAATGCGAGAATCTGGTGAGAAGGGAAAAGAAGCCTCCAACCCACCACCACCTCTTCAAATTGAGAATATTGTTGGAGAAACTATGACTCGCATCCCTAAGTGTGCATTTAAAAAGGATTCTCACAACCCAAACGCAAGGCCTACTCATAATTACTCTATCATGGAGGATCTGGCAGAAATTCCTTGTGTAATGTATGCTTTGGAAGTCCTCCAGATTTTCCCCTCATAGAGGAAAGCATTGTTTTATGCCTTGGGAGTGGTCGAGACTACTAACTCGGGAAAGATTGTTTTTTACCCTACAGATTATAAAACTCATATTCCTCACCATGTCTATTTTCAAATAGTAGTGGTGTATGCCTCGACTTGCATGATGTCATTGGCATGTTGGAAGGCCATTGTCCAACCTAAGTTGTCTATGTTTCCCATGTTGCTAACCACATTTGACGGTCGATCTTTTATAACACATGGCATAATTCCCCCCTTCCCTGTGCAATTGGAGGTAAAAACCATGTGCATCGAGGTGGAAGTAGTCGATGCACCTCTCGACTACAATATTTTGTTAGGACGGAGTTGGACCTACGCTATGACAGTAGTTGTATCCACCTTTTTTGGGGTCTTATGTTTTCCTCACGAAGGTCGGATCATAATCGTTGATCATTTATCCTTCTCCCATCCTGACCCTTCATCGGGGGCATCCACGGTCCTGATGATTGATAACCCGCAGCTAGGTACCATCACCTTAGGTTATGGATTGTTTCCATCTTTAATTGGGACTTTTTATTATCCATCGCCTGCTAATGATGTCAAGTTTGTTTCGGCTATCCCTGACCAGCTGAAGGTTGGGATCTTTCAAGTCGATTCTTTTAAAACGAGTTACTTTAATGACCTGTGGATTTTACCTTCCTCTTCAGCTTCTATGGAAGGGGTAGGGAACCCTAGAATGGTTATGCCCTTATCCGTTGTTGAGGTTGCATACATTATTTTCCAGCAATCCTCAACCAACCCTAATCTGGATCCCCCACAGAAGCTAGATCCCATTCTCGAGCCTATTTTGTCTTAAGACTCTCTCACCACTCACGATCCTTTGGACTTAGTCTTTCCCTCTGATAAGACAATTTTGGAGGCAATGCCTGGGCCTGATAGACCTTGGGATGATCTTCACCATAGATCTTATTTATTACCTGAGTTGAGGAGAGTAGCGGCGGGAGAGTTCACTACGACCATGAATGGAGATGCCCCTTGTCTCATTAACCATATGGCCACGCACAGAATCTATGCTGAGGGAAACATGGCAAGTATAGCTGAAACAATTCCTGTCAACATCTCCAAAACCCCTGGCATCGTGGAAAACGTCTTCGTCGGAGCATATTGCTCCCCTAAAGAGATTCAAATCTATATTGAATTACTTAGAGAGTTTCACGACATATTTTCCTGGTCTTATGAGGAGATTCCAGGAATTGACCCATGTATAGTTGAACACAACATCAAAACTTACCCTAATGTTAAGCCTGTCTGACAGAAGATTCGCCCAATCAATCTTCGCAAGGCAACGATGATCAAGGATGAGGTAGAGATAATCATCAAGGTTGGTTTCATCTATCCTGTGCAATCGACGGAATGGGTGTTGAACCTTGTTCCTGTCAACAAAAACCAAGGTACGATCCGCGTGTGTATGGACTTTCATGATCTAAACAAATCTTACCCGAAAGATAATTTTCCAACCCCATTCATTAACCAGATTGTTGATGAATGTGTGAGTTGTGAGGTATTTTATTTTATGGATGGTTTTTCTGGGTACAACCAGATTCAGATCAATCCCGAGCACCAACATAAAACGACGTTTATATGTCCTTGGGGTACATTCGCATACAGGAAAATTCCTTTTGGCCTCAAGAATGTTGGAGACACCTTTCATCGGTCCATGTCATTTTCCTTCCACAACCTCAAACACATAGTCAAGGTGTATCTTGATGATCTGGCATCATGTTCTCATAAGGGATTCAATCATCCCACCCATTTATGACTTATTTTTTAGAGGTGTCGTTACTATCGGATTCACCTTAATCCAAATAAGTGTAGTTTTTGCGTAACATCAGGTCACTTGTTAGGTTTTATCATGTCAACTAAAGGGATCATGGTTGATCCTCTGAAGGTTGATCCAATATTTCAATTTCCTCCCCCACGCACAATCCCCCAGCTTCAAATTCTACAGGCAAAATCCAACTTTCTTCGGCATTTTGTTTCCAAATATGTCGAGATTACTAAAGGCTTTATGTGTCTCTTGAAGAAATGGGTCCCATTCTATTGGGATGAAGTGGCTCATCGCTCTTTAGAAGCGTCACAACATGCTCTAACGCCTGCCCCTCTGCTTAGTCCTTTGGATTATGGCAAGGATTTATTATTGTATTTGGTTGTCGCAAAGTCTACTATTGGCATGGTCTTGGTCCAAGAGGATGACGCGGTCGAAGATCATGTTATCTACTATCTTAATCGAGGCTTGGTAGGACTGGAACTCAACTACACACATGTTGGGAAACTTGCTTGGGTTGTTGTTCATGCTGTCAAATGGTTCTGTCATTACATCTTACTTCGCAAGACCACCTTCATAGATATCGTGAACCCTTTTCAATATGTGTTAACATGAAGGGTCATCGGCGGGAAAATCAGTCGATGGATAGTCATCCTGCAAGAATTTGACTTGGATTTTATTTCAGCGAAATCTAAAAAGTCCTTGGTCTTTGCTGAAATAATCTCGGAACTTCCGATCGAGAGTGGTAACAATTTTCCCGAAGAGTCACTAATCAATGGGGATATTTTCCTTATTGCATCTTTGAATCCTTGTTATGGAGATATACTTGTCTATCTTCAGACTTTGAAGTGCCCGTCTTCTGCTTCTTGTAATGAGCGTCGACAAATATGCCATTAAGCGCAAAACTATCTTATCATCAATGATACTTTATATTGCTGAGGAGTGGATTGCATTCTCCACCGTTGTCTCACTCACGAAGAGGTAAAACTTGTGTTGAATGATTGTCACACTAGAGCATGTGGCGGTCACCTATCTCGGTTGCAAACAACCCAGAAGATTCTTTGCGTCAGATAATTTTGGCCCTCATTGACCAAAGATTGTCTAGAGGAAGTCAAGAAGTGTCACCTGTGTGAGATATTATCTCGGAAGATGTGGGCACACCCTGCTCCCGTGTTTCCAGTTATTGTTGTTGGTCCCTTCACCGAGTAGGGGATTAATTTTACTACATGTCACCCGACTTCAGCTAGGGGGCATCGCTATATCATCGTGTCGGTAGACTACTTCACTCAGTGGGTCGAGGCCATGCCGACATTCAACAATAATGGAGAAATGACTACACTTTTTTTTTTAACTTGATTGTATCCAGGTTCGGTATTCTGAAGGAGATTTTCACAGACCATTCAATCACTTCCAGAACAAGATGATGTCTGAGTTAACATCAAAAATGGGATTTAAGCAAGAAAATTTGTCACCTTACTACCCACAAGAAAATGATCAAGTGAAGGTTGTTAATAAGTCTCTCAAGACTATTCTTCAGTGGACGATCAATTCAGCCAAGTCGAATTGGAATTTGATTTTGTACTCAACACTTTGGTCTTATCGAACCTCAGTCAAGAATACTACTAGTTTTTCTCCTTTCCAACTTGTTTTCGGGCTGGAGGCAGTCTTTCCCATATAGTTCCAAATCCATTCTTTTAAGTTGGCAGTGGAACTATTTCCTGACACTACTCCACTTGAAGAGCGTCTTTTATATCTCAAGTAGCTCAATGAGCAGCGTCAAGATGCAACCTTGGCCAATGAGGCTCACAAACAATGTGTCAAGTGTCAGTGTGATCGGTTTGTAAGCCCTCGATTTTTCTCTCAAAGAGATCTTGTCCTGGTCTATGACCAAGATAAATATCCCTTGGGGGAAGACAAATTCAAACCTATGTGGTTCGGGATATTCATTGTTAAGAAAGTTTTAGAAAAGGGTGCCTATCAATTGGTTGATTTTGAGGGTAACGCTTTATCAGAGCCTATAAATGGGCTCTACCTTAAGAAGTATTATGCTTAGATTGGTCACCTAGGCGTGACTTAATGTATATAATGTATAGTTTTATTTATACATTTCTATCTTTTTTTTTAATGGACGTCTAG
The DNA here is from genome assembly GCA_000966675.3 of Picea glauca. Lineage (NCBI taxonomy): Eukaryota > Viridiplantae > Streptophyta > Pinopsida > Pinales > Pinaceae > Picea > Picea glauca. Next base: position 21,953 of record JZKD02S2092088.1, on the reverse strand, counting down.
TTTATTGTGTTTATTTTCACTGTGGCATATGTCAAGTGAATCTGAGGTCTATGTTGGGTTCGCAGATGGTGCTAGCCGACACACTCGGAGGCTTTCTTTTACAGCTTGGGTGATCTTTATGCCTTTTGGTCATTTGATGTCTTCTTGAGGTATTTGTCTTGGAAAAGAAACCAATAATGTTTCCGAGTACAGTTTCGTAATAGAATTACTACATGATGCCTTGTCACGTGGTATTTCTCACCTCCAGGTTTATATAGATGATCAATTAGTCGTGTCTCAATTAAATAGAGTATATCGTGTCTATGATCCCACCCCTCACCGATGATTCCTTAGGGTGCGTCTCTTATAATTTTATTTTGATTATATTACTTATATTCATGTTCCAAGGAGATATAATCAACTAACTGATACATTGGCTAATCATGTATTAAATTGGCATATTGCTCACATATAAAAGTAAAAGCACACGCATACACGCATATGTAAATACATTGGTACAAAGTGTTTATCCATAGGGAAAAAAGATGTATATATAATAATGTGTCCAAAAAATAATGCCATACATACAAAAGTGGGTCATAAATCCTCAAATAGAACTGGTATCCATCGTTGGGCTCAAGCCCTCACTACATAAGAGAGTACAAAAAAGGTGCCCACAGCACATATGTGGTCCAGTACTAGATATGGCCTAGGCCTGTAGGCTATAGTATAATGAACTATGGCATTCACAAGATGTCAAAAAAGTTGAACCCAAGTCTTGGGTACCCCTACAACATGCAGTTGCATGGTCGGGGGAAGGTCCTCTATCTCTTCCATCGACACTACACGAGTGATAGTTGTCAATTTCCTCTCTACTCATCGCAATACTCTCTCATACTCTCCGACTGGTGGTCCTCCCGCGGTTTTCGATCCCCGTGTTGTTGTTGGTCGGACATTCACTCGAGGAAAATACTTGGTCCTGGCAAAGTCGGTTGGTCGTACCGGTTCCACGTATGTATATAACATATCACTGAATTAGTAAATTGGCGGTATCATAAAAAGGATAATATTTAAAAAAATTTAAAATAAAATAATTCTAAAAAATGGGTGTACCTATCTCTCTGTGATCCTTTCCAAGGGAATATCAGGATCCCTTAGGAAATGGATCCCTGCATAGGGGTAGTCCTCAATCACAGGAATTTGACGATCCCACTAGTCAAATAATTTTCCATCGAAGGCCTCTTGTACTCTCCCTGCACCCTGTCAAGGAAACAAATTTTCCCACTTGCATAATGCCGGAAAGGAGGAAATATGGCCTCGTACTGTCTCTCGTGGGCTAAGGATTGGCACTCTATCGAAAAATAAATCACACAACACGCTCTTGCACCCGAAGTTCTTGTTTGTTCTTATTCGATAGTCAGATAGTTGTTTTTTCATATATGTGAGCATTGTAGTGCTCCAGTCAAAGATGGTGGCATCTAGACACTGAGTTACACAATGCATCTGTGCACGTTAATCCTAATGAAGTGTTGTGAATCTCGTGATCTGCCAAATCATGTAAAGTACTATCTGGAGGTTGAGTCTTGTGCTCTTATTAATTGGCACCTGAGATCCTAATTTCTCAATGCCATCCTCACAATACATGTCAATGTAATCTTCTATGTTGTGTGGTCCTGGAGGAAAGGTCCTCAATTTGACTAGTTTCCCCCTGCTGGAGAGGACGATCAAAAAGTATATATCCTCCATCGTCAAAATCAATGATTGGCCCTCTAGCATGAAGGCCTCTGCGTCGGGATTCCAATACTTTATCAGATGGTTCAGTATCTCAGGTTGTGCCCTCATGAATGGTCACTGAAAGAACTTCCACATACCACATTGCTTAAGCATGGCAATGGACCCTTGATTCTCCTCTACCAAGAAATCTAACTCCTCGTGTTCTCTCTCTCGCCAGTGAACATACATCATGTTGCAAAAAAGTTTGTGAGGTTATTCCCTTGTTTCATTTTTTTTTAAATCTTAAGGAGATGTACGCGGGTTGTCTTTAAGACAGTTGTGTATGTATGCGGGTTAAGTATTACTTTGCCCGCGTACACGCAAACCCAACCTTTTTACTAGGGATCGCACCCTCTAAACAATTAAATAAACAATAAAGTACGAATGAAAAAGATTGAGAGAGGTCATTTGTACTTACTTGGTTTAGTTTTGAGGATATTTCATCCACCGTAGCTCCTTGAATTTGCGTTTTCAAGAAGAGGTTTTGTTTTCTTTTTGGTTATTTTCCAATTTGCAATGGTTAAAATGAGTTGTCCACCCCTATTTATAGACTTTTTTATCTTTTTTTGCCCCGGTTTGCTCCTCTTTTTCCCTATTCTTATGAACCTTTTCTTTTGGTTTGGTATTTTTATGAGACGGGTCACACTCACATCATCCCATGGTAAAGTTGTTTTTCGACACTTGCATATAGGTTAGGTTTTCATCACCTTGCATCTTGCATATTGTTGACTTTTTCCGATTTTCCATAGGATCGATCCCACCGAAGTGTGACACATAACCTTCTATGATGCTTTAGAAGTGTCGTACTTAGGTGGTAGAGCCTTCCTTTACATCAATTCCTTAGGTAGATCATTTGCTACATTTTGGCGTCCATCCTGTGAGTTTTTTCCATAGGCTTGGGAGTCCCCTTAGTCCCGCCATGGTTGTCTATCGAAGCCCCATTCTTCTTCATCTTTTCTGGCTCATACCCGAGGGACTCCCTAAGATCATGGTTTGTTCCCTTTCAGACTTGCTTAAACTTTGAAAGCAACATCTAACGAGAGATTATTTATTCTTTTTGGTCTCGTTTGGATTACTTAAGAAAAGAATCCCCCCTAGAGTCTTCTTTAAGCCCTTTTCAGACTCTCTAAAATTGAAAATATTGTTGAGCAATCTTGTTGCCCTTCACGCTCATCAAACTAAAATTTGAAGGCACGTTTGTCTGGTGGTAGTTTATCCATTTTTCGGTCTGAACAATTAATATATGAATAAAGGTATGGCCCTAGGAACTTCAGTTCACTAGGAGAGTATTCTCAGGCGTACGTTTAACCCTTTTTTCGGCCTGGGGGACTAAATTTTTGAAAAATGGCCATTCTCCCTGGTTTTGGTTTATCTCTTTTTCGGGCCTTGGAGATTATCTATGAAAAATGAACCCCCTCGGAGTCCATAGTTAATCTCTTTTTAGACTCCCTAATATGAAAATATCATCGAGTGACCTTGTTCCTTTCACACTCGATAATTGGTCCAGAAGGATTATCTATTTGGCATAAGTTTAACCCTTTTTCTGACCAATAGATTATCTAGGAAAAGGGTACGCCTCGGGAGACATGTCTCACTAGGGAGTTATCCTAAGTTATATTTTATAATTTTTTGGGTTAAGGGGACTAAACTTAGAAAAAGGTTGTGATTCCATAGTTAATCCCTTTTTAGACTCCTTAAAATTGAAAATATAGCTGAGTGATCTTGTCTCGGTCACACTAGTTAAAATGGTTTTGAAGAGACATCCTTTAGGTACAATTTTAACCCTTTTTCTAACCGATTGGACTAATTATGAAAAAGGAACTCTTTGGAGTCTTATTTTACTGTTTTTGCAAACTCTCTAAACGTGAAACACCACCGATCTTACCTTCTCTGGGCTCATAAAACTTCACATGGAAGAAGTCTTGATGTGTCACCCTTAATCGCATCGCATGTCTCATCCTTGCATCTTTGGCCTAGTGTCAGATTCATGTTTCTATTAACTGAACCTTCAAAGCATTCCTTAATGCAAGCCTTGCAACACTTTTTTCCCTCGCGATCTAACACCTTGAACCATGGAGGAATTTTCTCAAGTGTCCTTATCCTACACATGTTTCTTTACACTGAGCATTAATATGTTCCATGTTCTTGGAACTAGTTTGCTTTCTTGTGACACTCGTTCCTCCTTTGTAACATAGCATTGTTTTATTTTGTTTCAAGCTCGTCAAAAATTTGAAAAAAAAAGAAAAAAAAAAATATTCCAAAAAAAGGGGACCGGATATAATTCATTTTTATCGGCAGCAAGATAGTCACCCTTGGACAAAGCACATCCTTCTGCTTGTTCTCCAAGCATTGGGATCTAGAATGACCTTAGGAATTTGTTCTCATTACATAGAGTTGTGTCCTCCTCCGTTTGGTTACTCTTCCAAACATGTGAAGAGTTTGTGTTGCCTCCTATATCACATACTTATGTCAATAATATGCTTACTGAGTCTTATCATTTTGTAGTGATTTTTTCCAAGGGAAGTTTTATCCAACCTAAGTCGGCCATTCTGCAGTTGATCTCTTGACCTTCACAAGTCATCCATCCCAAGAGTCTAGTCAAGTTCAGATTCAAAATCAATGAAATTATGTTCCTCGTGATCGAGATCCTCCAGTATTTCCCCGACGACATGTCGAAGACCTCAGAGTAGTGAGTCTTACACTCCTATTGTACTCCTACCTGAGTTTTTAAGATCTTGAACTTGTTGCTTGAGCTATGAAGTTCTCATCTCCAGCCACATGCATCTATGCTTCCTGAATATGCATATCATATCTTCAGATGATTTTGAGATGTAGATTTGTTGTGTATTGTTCGCGGATACACTTTTATTGGCATACACATTAGTCATGTAGACATGATTATTATATATATGACATGGATCTGCAATGTACTTGATTCGAAACCATGCTTAGTTCATCTCAAGCATGGGTATGCTCGCCTCAGAGAGATTATCATTATTTTGCAGATGACACACTCACGAACACTCATCTCGGGATCACTCAACTATGTGCCTTCCCACTATGTAAAGATATTGTAATGTATTTTGGCCATCAGTTTCTCTTTTAACCTCACACATTAGGGGGCATATGTTATAGTCCAGAAATTCCATATATGTGCATCAAAGACATTGGCCCATCCATTTGCATACTTTGCCAAAAATATTGTTGTGGCTTCCTTCTAAAAAACCTTTTTTTGGATAGTGTACACGCCCTGCTACATTAATATACTACTACATTAATATGCTAGCTAACCCGCATACACACATGCCCTGCATGCTAGTTAGCCCTCGTTTACCTCCAAAAGTTGCAAAAATATAAAAATGCATAGAATTTGGCGGATTTTACGGGCTATGAAGGGTTTCCTAACCATTTTACCCCTTGTAGCCCGTCTCCAAACTGAATAACCATATTTTTCTCATATAAAAGAGGTTTTTCGGGAGTCATTTAGAGACATGAACAAGAGAAGAAGAAAAATTTGCCAAAATCCCTTCCCTTTCTTTGTCCAAGATTTGCATCTCATTCTGAGTTTTAGCCTCAGCTTTCCCCTCCATCCATTCTCCCTATGCAACCTTCCCTCCTTCCCTTGATGGTATGTTGGTTGTGAGAAGCTAATGTGGGATTCATGCACTTGGAGCCATGATAGAGGAGTCCATACTTGGTTCGTAGAGCGGTCGCCAACAAATGTTGTAACCCTTTTTATCTTGAATTTGAATAAAAGAGATTATCTTTGTCCCAAAACCCTATGTTTATATGTTCTTGTTAATATGAGAATTTATATGTATGTTTATACTTTTAAATTGATTATTAGATGTTGTATATGTTGTTTCATTGTATTCCTAACCCTTTGCAGATCATCTTTGGGAGGATATATGTGATCTAGAAGGTGACAACAAGTGAAAGAGGTCTACACCAACCGTAAGGATTGAAGGTGCACTCATTAACCCTCTCTTTCCTCTTTCTCTCATCACTTAGTTTAGATGGATTTGGGGTAGATTAAATGTAGATCAGTCTTTTAATGGAGTTATCACTTTGCCTATTCCTTAGACCCAGTTTAGGGGGATTTTCCTAGTACCACTCCTTGACATCATCCATAAAAAATCCCAAGTGGGTCGGCCCCAAATATTCCAGACTCCTTTGTGGAACTTTGCTCCTAGTAAATTTCCCACCAATGTTTGACATGGGGGAGAGCCTTGAGGAGTGCAATGGTAATCTTTTCTCTTTCGAAAAAATTGTGAACAGAGAAAGAACCTTCTAGCAAATTTAATTATTTTTCCAAAGCATCCACATCGAACTAACCTTCAAATATAGGAATATCAAAATTAACTTGTACCTTGAATGGAGTAGAATCTCCAAAGCGATTGCTTGATGAAGACGCACTTGTTATTATCGAAAATCGTTGAAGTATTTGGGCAAAATTCTCCAACATCTCGTTCCTTTGTTGTGTGAGGGCTTTTGCGAGCAATAGCTCAATGGGATCTTATGCTCCCTCATCTCTCTTATATTCTACCATGGGAGGCCACTTAGGCTAGTGAGAGCGGTTTTCCTCAAGAGAAACTAGCTCGAGACCCAACTCTCTATACCCTAACCTCGTCGGGGACATGCACTAAGAAACGACAAGGAGTAACTTGCTCTAATACCACTAATCCATATTTATTTTGAGAACGAAATGAAGGCAGAGATATAACAATGAAATATACCGAGATATTGTGAGACACGTAGAAATATTGCCATAAACACAGAGATATATTAATGCACAATTTTTATTAACAAGAGAATGTACAAAAACTATAAAATTAGAGAGTGAATGACTTGCTAGAATGGTGGCATCTTATCTCTATGAAGAGATGTGATGGCTACGCTCATTCACAAGAAGATGATGATTACAATGAGGCTCAAAAGGCCTTTTTAACATAAATGGAAAAACCATAAACATCCTAAAACCTATCCCCCAGAAGATGAAAATCCAAAATGTTTGCAGCCCCAATGTGGAGATGAAGCGCCAAAAGTCATGCGGGCCCCGATGGGATAAGTTGGTACAACAACTTCCCGGGGGCGTAACTTTTGCATACGATCTTCATTTTAGGCGCACAATATCCCATTGGAAAGTTCCATTTGAGGGCTACACATTATGCCATCACACTTTGCCTTTGTTTACAATGTGACTATGGCGAGCCCCAAAAACGTTGCTTAGGGCCTCAAAACAACCCCGAAAGTTTAAGACTCAAAAATCTAGGAAATAACTAAAAATGATGAAAATGCATGTGAGCCAATTGGAATAGGTGGGTGGCCACCAATATCCATCTGGATCAGTGGGTACTTGATGTGGTTATGATTATTTCTTAGTGATCCTTGCTTCTCCTCAATCATCTTTTGGGTCAAACCTTATTGCTTTTCTTTGTTGACTTGTCCTAGTTGTTCTGATCATTGCCTTGTTCATTATTATGGTCTTTCTATTGTTTTTCCTCCACATCCCCTCCATCTTCATTGGCTTCGTTTTCTAGACCCCCTCCATCTATATTGTCCTAATTTCCAACATATACACTTTCTTGGAATATGGTGGTTGGGAATCTTAAGCTCAAATTTCTAGTAAGATCGATGGATCCCTGAGTTGACTTTGCTCCTAAGTTTCTCCCTATTAATGTAATTAGTTTAGTTGAGGGTTTGATCATGATCTTAGGGATTTAATTTTTATTTTTCTTTGCTACCTTAGTCGATTCTTAAGATTATTATTCCTTCTTTTGTTGACACCTTTCCATCTCCATTTGTAAATGCTTCTCAATTGTAATTTTATTTTTTAGGGGCTTCGATAATTATTTCCTTTTCCATAGCTTCATTGTAATATTTTCCTACATTGGATTCCTTGATTTGATTTCCTTTTTATAATACCCTCTATGAGCATATTGTGTGGAACTGAAAGGATACTTGTAGGTATAGCCAATGTGTATGTTAGATAGAAAGTTAATGGTGCTCAAGAATAGATTGATTAGGTAGGTAAAGGTCCTATGGACCCACTACATCCTTGAAGAAGCAATGTGGGAGCTGGAGTATGTAACGCATGAGTGATCTAGGAGGATCCAGAATGCTCAAAAATTGATCATCTCAAATTCTCTTGAAAATGAATTCATTTTGTAGATCTCGACAAGATATTTCCAACGATGCATGAATCACCTCAAACAGACGTCATATGAGAAAGTTATGGTCATTTGAAGTTTTCAAGAAACAAGAAAAATGATGACAGGGAAGTTTGTACAGATGACATCATCATGCCGATGTGGAAACACAACATGCTACCATGTGGCATCCATACAGTGAGTTGGATGAATCAAAGAATGACACATGTCCTTTCGTACAATCAACATGGAAGGATTACGTCAACATTTGTACGCACAGTTAGTAGTGACATTGCAGTACCAACAAGAGCCATGTGGCATGACCATACGATACAGTTAGCATGTTGTACAACCAGTTGGTCGGTGACATGGCATACTCTGTGGCATGGTTTGACATGGACCAATCATGGGATGCCACGTGGCAGGCCCGGATTGGCCAATAATGGTTCAAGGCCCGAACTCTGTTTGTGATAAATTGTTATATGTTTAATTCTTTGTTTTTATTATTATTTGTTATATATATATATATATATATATATATATATATATATATATATATATACACAAAAAACCAATGATTATGCCCATTTGGTGGATCGAACCCAGAAACTCCGGAAAATATTCCAAAACTTTAACAACTGTGCCATCAATTTTGGTTATGATACGAATTGGTATTTAATTAGTTTTGTTTTGGAATTAATTTCGGTTGTACCAATACCAATGATTTAGATCCGGTTTTTGGCCTATATAAACTTGACACTCGACCAAGTACGAAGCATGGAAATATGTGTAGATACTAGCACAAATCTCGAGCAGTATTTTTTACCAGAATTTGTACCTTTGTCTTGTTTTGCATGCAAGAACTCAAAGTGAGTTCTATTGCATCATTTTTCGTGCTATGAGAGAAGTATAGAGTGTTTATAATCATTTTTCTTAGTTTTCCAAGAGGAATCTGATGGTGATATCGGTTCTGATTAAAAGTGGTGTATAAAATTATTAGTTCATGTTTTCATGTATGAGACCCATAGTCTCGTTATGCATGCAAAGGGGGTCTTTAAGCACCTGTTCAAAACATAGTCACGTTTATACTCATTTTTCTCATAATTTCATGAGGAATTCAAGGGTAACCTCTGTTTATGGGTTGGAGTAGCAGAATTGAAGGGTGTCTTCAAATTTTCCATTGTAAGTCATCATTGTATCAAGCATTTGAACATTAATAGAGCAATCTCACTATTTGGAAGCGGACCCGAAGATGTAGCCCAAGATGGGTGAAGTTTGTTATCAAACTGTGTAATGAGTTTTGTTATTTGTTGTCTCTATTTCTCTCTATTTCAGGCATTATTATTTCTGCAAGTTACTATCCGTTAATGAAGTCTTGGATAAATAAGTGTTTTCACATGATATTTTGCAAATAGTCATGACAATCTTATTTTTCTGAATCCAGTCAGATGTTTAGTGTCTGCTTAAGAACTAATTGACATCTAAGTATTTTTTAATCAATGAGGCATATCCACATCTATTTTGACATTTTGATGTAAACAATATTGCACATAATGGTGATGTGCACCAAGGAAGGTGAAAAATATAGGGGGAGGGGAATGTAATGCCCTAGTTTTGATCCCCAAAATAGTAATGTATATGTGTAGATGATGAATGGTTAAAAGCCAAATCATGTAATATGTAAAATGGTAAATTGAATAATAATAAAAAAAAATGCATCACATGCTATATAAGGACAAGAACAAAAGAATGGGGGGCTATGATTCCACAAGAGGGGAAAGAAAGGTGGATTAGGGGAAGATAATATTATTGATAATCATAAGTCCTTAATCCTACTTAATTAGCATTCCTTAATCCTCATGATTATTTATATAGAGGGAAAATTTATACTTCTCGTGAAGACATGTGGTTTATCTTTAGCATGAAAATATATTCCATGATTTTGGGCATGCAAGGAAGGATTCAATTCATTCTTCCTAGAGATTTGTATATCAAAGCTTAAGTTGTTGTATGAGTGTTGTAATAGAATTATGGAAATGGTTTCCATGAAAATATGAATAATTATGACTGTTTGTATGGTAAAATATTGTATTTGAGGAAACTTAATCTCAGTCAAGAATCCCCGGAATCACCAACAATGAGATTTCGTAGTCAATCTATGTTGGAGCCTTGGAGGGAAGTGGTATAGGCTAAGGGACTATAGCATATAAAATGGGATCCCATTCCTTGGGTTTTGTAGGATAATGAGGAAAGATGGTTATGGATTGGATAGATGTAAGAGTTAATATACTATAAATTCTGGGAATTGGGTTATGTGAAGAGGGATAGAGTTAGAAATAAGTAATTTTTTTGCTATGGATTCATAGCCTCAGCTCAGGGTGGCCTTTGTTGTAAATAGATTAAGTGCAAAAAAGATCCTATTGTTGGGTGGAATGTCCTTCTTCTGCAACCAGTTGGTGGTTAATTTCCAAAAATGTAAGTCTTCATGATTTATATATGAATATGTTGAATTGATGTTGTTTGTGTAATTAACTTTATTCATCTCTATTTTCATGTTTAAGCAAGAATATGTAACTATGGTTTCATTATCCATTAAATTATTTAATTGTGTTTGCATATGCTTACATTGCCATGTCTACATGCATTAATTAATTAATAGCAAAACAATGAAGAAACTAGTATCAGAGAAAGATGTTGGTGAAAATTGGTGGTTTAAACAAGTACCCCATATCCTCAACATAGCATAGATGATATTGGGTATGCGATAGAGTGGCATCAAAGAAAAAATTAGAGTGAAAGTGATGTGGATATGGAGTACCTGATAGCCTCAATGTGGAAAGGGTGACAAATTTCTTTGGAAATTATATGGAACCCTCCATCTGTTGTGTATAGACTTTAAATTGTGTATCCATTCAAAGAACATGGATTCTGGTGTCTAATCATTGGTCTTATCCTTCCATATTGATGCAAAATACTAAAAATTCCATATAATCATGTGTTGGGTAGTTTAAATGTATCTTCTCCAAACAAAAAAGTTTTTGACGTGGAAATAAATATAAGTAGAGATATGTATCTTATAGACTTACTTATTCCTTGACATTCTTCACAATTGGTCTTCAAAATGTTTGCCACATGATCTACCCAATTGTCATTCATTCCTTCTTTGACTATGTGATTAACAGACTCTAACATGTTGAACACCACATTTGATGCTTGAACTAAATTAGTTAAATAAAGTGCCACTATAATGAATGTCCATTTAACTCTTTCCTCCTTGAATCGATTGATAACTAGCCCTTTTGAATTCTTTGTATTTGCAAGTCTTGTAAACGTTTCTATCCATTCAATGGGTTTTATTGTTTTGGGGATGCTTTCACCTATGTGTGAGACTCTAGCAATTCATAAAATTCTCTATGCATTTATTTAGATTGACTCATCCAACCAAATATTCCCCTTATGATACTAACTAATAATAAATTTAGTAGCTTCTTCCTTCAACCCTTCAAATTCTACAATCTAAGAGTTCCTAGGTATGAACAAATCTTTGCTTTTTCTAGCATTAATGTCTCATCTCTCCATTTCTCAATGGCTATTGCTCATTGTTTTTAGTTCTACCAATGGTGGTCCCAGTAGTTTGATTCCATTCTTTCATTTATAACTATATACATTCTTGCTTCTAGTTCCATCATTGGTTTCTTTTCTAACCTCTTCATAGTTCAAAGTTTGATTGTCCTAGAATTAGTTGCTAGTGGGATTACGCCCCTCACATTTGGTGTCAATTTTGAAGTTATCTCGACTTATTTTTCTTGAATACACTCTATTCAACTAATCTCAATTCTTAATCTTCCAACTATATTCTACTATGCTACTTCTCCTTTGGTCCTTTCTTTGTCTACAAAACCCTTATTTATAGCATAACTCATGGTCTCTATGCATTGGTATCTCATGTGCTTGTCCATATGATGGTGTAGTTAATTAATGCCACATAATAACTATGGCTTATGAACTTGAATTCAATTTTCACTACAGTTAGTCAGTCTTCATTAATCCTTCTATTTATGGTTGTTTGATCCTCATTCAAATTTATCCCTCTTTTGTTTATCAAACCATTGTTTCATGTCAAGTCGTCTATCAACTCTCTTCCATATTTATTCATTATTTTGACCTTCAGTTCCAATATGTCCTTGTTTATGATGATGATTATTCTTATTTGTTGTAGCTTATTTTCCTTTCTAATTTTCTTCTCTATTTTTATCATGGCAATCCCTTGTCTGTTGACTTACTTTTGTGTTGCAACTTTTATCCTTCTACATGCAATCCCAATTGATTAACATGATCCTTGAATTTATTAATCTATTTTTATTGGGATGGATAAGGTTTTAAGTTTAAATAACCATTCATTGATAGTTATTCACTCAACTTTCCCTAACTAACCACTTTTATTTAACCTTTTTTTTAATAGCTTGCCCACCAAATAACATGGCTTAACCAAAATCCCACCTAGGAACCACAAGAGTTTTCACCACTAGACTTATTTATTTCTTCTTCTTTTCCAGGAATCTTCCCATGAACAATTTGGTTTTTACACAAGCTACATCTTCTCTTTCTCTATTTTCTTTTCAAAATTTAGGGATGATACCTCTTCAAATTGTCACCATTGACTACCTTATGAAAAAAAAAATCCTTCGAGTGTTCTAAGTTGAATTTCTACTTTAGTCCTTGATATTCAATTACATAATGACCAAATTATGATATTTCCAATTTCCTTGGCTTGCCCTTAATTCTACTACCATATAGAAGTACAAGGTCTTTGATTTCCATTCCTTTTTTCCTCAATTTTTTTCATGTCAAACCTTTTATTGTTGTTTCTAAACTTCTTGATGGTGGAGTGCTATCATTCTTTCTTCCTCTAATTTATTAATTTAGTATAGTTGATCATCTCTAGCTTAGGTTGAGTCAAATTTTAAATCTTTAGCTACCTTGTCGGCATCAACTCTTAAATGTAGTGGAACAAGTACCTATTTTTCGTAAACCAATTTAAATAATGTATGTCCAGATGACCTCTTATAAGTAGTTTTGTAGGCCCAAAGGATATTAGGTACCTTTCCATCCCAATCATCCATGTAGACAATACACATCTTAGTGAGTCCTTTGGATAAGGTTTTGTTAAATGACTCAACTCCTCCATTGGCTTGTCGATAATAAGGGGAACTCTTCTTATGGTTGATCAAAAATTCTCTTAGGAGTATTTCTATAGTGTTGTTCACAAAATGAGTCCCTTAATCACTTATTAGTGTAAGTAGACAACCAGATCTAGTTATGATGTTTTTGTGAGTAAAATTTGTTGCTACCTCCTTAGTACAATTGTAGTTTGGTTCTACCTCTACCCACTTTGTAAGGTATTCAAATTCTATGATAATGTACTTAGCTCCTATCCTTTTACCTCTCTTAAGGAAAGGTCCCACAAAGTCAATGGCCCAAATATTGAAGGTGAGACTTGGGTTGATTGACTGTAGATGCATCTCATATTTATCCAATGGTTGACCTACCCTTTTACACTTATCATACTTATTGATTATTTCTCTACAATATTCATTCAATGTGGGACAACATAGTCCGCCTTGCAAAACTTTTCTAGTTATAGTATATGCATGGTAGTGACCAGTTGAAGGAATAAAGTGTGATTCCTCAATTATACTTTCACATTCATGCTCCAAAACATATCTCCAAAGAACATCATCAATTCCAATATTATATAAGCGTCCATCTATCAATGCATAGGTGCAAATTTCATGGAAATCACTTTCTTCTTCTCTAGTAAATCCATAGGAACTTTCCTTCTTATGAAAATTGGAAAAATTCTACAAGTTATTTAGGTTTAGTTTCAATTTTAAACAAAAGGGAATCTATAATATCACCATATTTCACTATAGGTTCTTGTCCTATTTTGATTCTTAATAGATGATTAGGTCTTGCATTAGCTTACTAGGTTTGGATATCACTTCAAATTAAAATTATTGGAATAATAAGAGCCATATACATATCCTTCCTTGATGAACTAGCTTGTTAGTGAGGCACTTCAATGCTTAGTGGTGTATGTAAAAAAAAATGATTAGCTATCAAATAATGCCTAAACTTTTACAAGGAAAATATCATTTCGAGCCCTTGTTTCTCCATAGTTGAATAGTCTCTTTCAACCTTATTGAGTTTTCAAATAGCATAGGAATTTTGTTGGTCGACTTATTCATCAAGTTGTGCCAAAATATCCCCAATTTCTACATTGGATGCATCGACATGCACAGAGAAATTCTTAGTCTGGTAGGGAAATATAAGGATTGGGACTTTGATTAAATTTTTTTTCAATGTTTTGAATGATTTAATGCAATATGTACTATGGGTAAATGATACATTGTTATTCAAGAGATCATCCTCAAGAATGTGATGTATAAATAATGCATGATAAAGTTCCTCTAATACACAATGTTACCCAGAAAAAATTGTATATGTTTAGGGTTTGCAGGAGGCTTTAAGTCGAGTAGAACTTTGATCTTCACCATGTTGTGATAAGACCCAAAGGGGCATATATGGGGTTAAATGTATATGATATGACCCCAGAGGGATCATATATGGGGTTAAATGTGTATGTAATGAGATAAATGTATATGTAATAGTGGTTAGCCTATTAAAGGTGCCACGTGTGCAATGTGTGAATAGGTATATATAGATATCATGTAGTCATTATTGAGGGATCATGTGATTTGGATGTATGAATGTATTAGGGTATTTGGAGGTTCTCCTATTCTTTAAGGATTTTTTTGTAACTCGTACCTGTTATCTATATCAGAGTTGTGCTCCATGCTCACATTTGGTGTACATGGTGTGTACTCTATTGTATTGTTCTATCTTAAGAATTTGGTTCATAACATTTGGATTCAGAGAATACTATCCTAGGGGTTAGTATTCATTTTTATGGTGAATCTTGAGAGTGGTGGTGGAGTAATGATAAATAAACTAAACGAAATGAAACATGGGAAGTATTTGAAAAATTATTCTAAAAAAATGGATCAAGGAGTTAAAAATGGAAGCAATGCATAAAATTGAAGATGAATTCAATGAAGCTTAAGAGGAAATTTGCAAGAATGTTGAGGAATCCCAAAATATTGATGAGGTAAAATCATAAATGAAATATAGAATTAAATAAGGATGTAATAATTTGAAAGATAGGATCACATTGTAACTTCAAAAGGATAAATAATACAATATTCAAGAAGGTCGCCAGAAGATACTTGAAGAAGTTGAACTCCATCTAGAGGAAGTACATGTCAAATATGATGGTATTATATCCAAGGTTAGAGAAATCAAAGACCAAGCAAAAAGGATAGAGAATGACATTGTCTTTGGAAATAATATAGATGAAATGGGTGTGTAGAGTGAAGGAAAACCATGAAATGTGAAACAATATTGACACCCTCATTAATAGGAAATATTTCGAGGAAGAAAAGAATATCAATATCATCGTTATCAAAGAAGAAGATGGAATACTCATCAATATTCATTGAATAGAGCATCACAAAACCATTATTCAACAATATATTATAAGAGACCAACAACTACTACAAACTGGAAAAATTACAACAACAATACTTGGAATCAAAAGAAAGAAAATTGTGCAACAACCAACCATCAAGGTTTAAGAACGAAAAGAATTGAGTTTGGATGGATGGATAATCATCAATGGAAAGAAGAAAGCAGGAACATAATAAAATCATATCACTTGGTTTCATCACATGCAAATCCTTTAACTGCAAAGCTTTGAGGATAAATATTTTTGGAGGGTATTATAATATGACCCAAGGAGGGCATATATGGGGTTAAATGTGTATGATATGACCCCAAAAGAGGAAAATATGATATGTAAATTTCCATGGATATTTCATTGGACAATTTATCACAACATATATGATAAAATACTTAAATATTTACTGTGAAGGTTAATTTCCTTTAGATCTCATATTCTTTTATTACTAGTTTTCTGCTTTAAATGTATGAAATAGATGAAATAAGATTAGGATAAATAGAGAAGAAAAAAACAGTCACACACCATCCACAAATAAATACAAGATATAACCTCAGAAACCCAATACTGGAGAACACCCAACTAGAAGGTGGGGTCGCTCTACTCTCTTTTTTTCAAATGCAAGTACAAAGAAAGAGGCACTCTCTGTGGGTTTTCCTTTAACAATGTGGTATGTATGGCTGCTACAAAATATATCCTCCTTTGTTATGCTCTCAAAATACCACTCCTAAGTGCTCTGCTCAACTATGAAACAAATATAATGCTAAAGAATGGAATCCCTTCTCCTTCTAGTGGCCCAGTATTTAACATTGCTCGATAGCCATCTATGGGTAGGGTTTTGACTCCATCAACCCTAAATTATGATAATATTTTGGACCTTCTAGAATATTCTTGAAATTCCATACATTTCTAACTCCACATACATGAGTAATGGGGGATAATGTGGCATCCACTCATACCATGGTGGTCAACATGGTAGGTTAACTTGCGGGAGGCATGACTTTTGCATACGAGATCCGATTGATGCGATTTTTTCATCGTTGGAAAGGTATTGATTTTTAAAATAGAATCAAGGGGTCTAAGACAAATTTGAGAAATTTTGACCCATAAAGATTATGTTTGATGCCCCAAAATGGCTCCAGAAGGTTTCAAACCCCAATTTTCCAAACTCGGACTTGCCACTAAAATGAACCTACAAGATGATCCCTCCAATTTTTTCCACTCTTAAAGCATAGAGATAGGTGAAAATCATATAATGATCCAATCTAGATCATACCTCCCCATTTAGGGAGGTTTTTGGTCCCAAAATATTTATTGAATGAGATGAGGAAAATTTTCCTCTACCTTCTCCTTGGAGTACCACTTTTCTTTACCTAGAATTTGTCCTCTCAACCCAATATTCCAAATGTCATGCTACCCCTATGTTGTAATTCTATACTACTTCTGCAAAACTATTTCATATGCCAACTTTTCCTACGCATATGATGCTAATTCCTCCATGGAAGGTAGGACTTGCTCCTCCTCTTGATCCAACATGGAAGGCTCACAGAGTTTGATATTCTTTGCATTCACTACTAAGTAAATGCACATGTATGGGGGTATATTGAGTCTATAGGAATTATATCCCACCTTCTCCAATATCTTGATATTCCATACTGCAAAGCCTTGATCTTCTTACCAAGACCATGTAGTCTTTACTTTTTCAACTATAACCAAACTTTATCTCCCACTTTGAATGAATTCTCAGTTCTGTGTTGATTATGTCGAGCCTTGTATTTTTCCTATGACTTTTTCAGCATCTCCAGTACTTGTAAATGGATTTGCCTAATCTTCTCAACAATTTTTTATGCTCTTAATTCATCTCTTATGAGGTCCTCCCCCACTCCTCCTTGTTGTCTATATACAACATCCATGGGTGAAGGTGGAAAATATCCAAAGCAAGTTTCAAAAGGTGACTTACCGGTAGAAGTATGGACTAATCTATTATAAGAGTGTTGTATGTAGATCAAATTTTCATCCCAAGTATTCATATACTTATGATTGTAACCCCTCAAAAGTTGCACCAAATTCATGTTTACTACTTTTGTTTAGCGATCTGTCTGTGGATGTGATGGTGTAGATATATTCAACTTAGTGTCCATATTCTCCCACAATGTAGTCCAAAATGTACTAAGAAATCTTGTATCCTTATATGATATTATGCTCCTTAGTATCCCAAAGTGTACCCAGACCTGTTCAAAGAACATGTCTGTTGCTTATTGTCCTTTGATGGTATTTTTACAAGGCATGGGAATGCACATCTTGTTGAACCTGTCAACTACCACAAATAGATAGTCATGTCCCTTCCTGGTTGTTGGTAAACCTCTAACAAAATTCATGGAAATGTTTTGCCAAGGTCGAGTGGGTATAGGTAAGGGATGTTATAAACCTTAATTCCTATTAATGGGTTTGTTGGTACAATAAAGTGTACATCCTCTAATATATTGTGCTACATTTTCTTACATTCAAGACCAGTACACATACCTTTGTAAGCTGGAAACTATCTTTCCAACACCAAAATGTCTTGCAACCTTGGAGGTGTGAGCCTCTCTGATAAGTTGCAGCCATTCACCTTTAGGGACATGGATATTTTTGAGCTTGCAAAGTAACCCATTCTAAAAAAGATATTTAGCCTTGTTGTCACCTTATTCTATATGAATTTGGCCCTATATCCACTGAAACATGTCCTTGAAGTCCTCATCTTATATGTATACCTCTATGTATGCATCATGGGTAAAAGGCTCCATTGGCATCATAGTCCCCAAAGATGTAATATTGGATGCAGCTAGCCTTGAAAGTGTGTCTGCTAACATATTTGCAATGTCGTTCTTATACTTGATGACTAAATAAAATTGTTGTAAAAACCTCATCCAGTTGTAGTGTCTGGTTTTTTGTATCTTACACTGGAACTACAAATGTTTTAACGACTAGTGATCTATGTGGATGATGGTCTCCTTTCCCATCAAATAGTTCTTCCACTTCTTGACAGCTTGAACCAGGGCATACAGTTCCTTGTCATAGGTAGGGTAGTTGAGAACTTCCCCATGAAATATTTCAAAATGATTACATTCCTTCTTCCTTATATCAAAACTACTCCCATGCCATACCCACTTGCATATGTCTCCACTTTGAAAGGTTTTTGCAAGTTTCGTAATGTGAGACCTGGTGCTTGACTAATCTTTATTTTCAGATCATTGAAAGCCTTTTATTGATTCTTTCCCCATTGGAAAATCTTACCACTCACTATTATGGTGTGCAGTGTTGCATCTACCACTGAAAATGAAGCTACGAAATTTTTTAAATACTATGTTTCCCCGACAAAAATCCTAATTTCAGTGGAATTTTTAGGAACTGGTCATTTCATGATGGCCTCTGTCTTTGTGGTATCTATCTTGAGCTCCCCTCAACTGATCACATACCCCAAATACACTAAAGATTATTGAGAAAACTCACATTTCTTAAGGTTGGCCATCAGTTGGTGCTCCTTCAAAGTCACTAACACTTGCATCAGATGTAAGATGTGCTCTCCCAGGTAGCACTATAAATCAATATATCATCCAAATAGACTATGACAAATGAATCTAGATATGGGAATAAAACATCGTTCATTAGTCTCATAAATGTAGTTGGTGCATTAAATAAACCAAATGGCATGAACAACCATTCATAAAAAAAAATTATTGTCTTGAAGGTAGTATTCCAGGTGTCTTCTTCATTGATTCATACCTAGTGGTATCCCAATTTGAGATCCAACTTGGTGAAATATTTTGTGTGTTTAAATTGATCTAATAGATCATCAATCCTGGGCAAAGGGTATGATTTTTTAGTGTAATCGTGTTCAATTCTCTGTAGACGACACACATTCACCAAGTCCCATCCTTATTTGGTACCATTATGATAGGTGACCCACAAGGTAAGGTTCTTGGTTGAATCACAACATGCTCCAATAGTTGCTTCAATTTCTTCTTTAGTTCATTTGATTCTAGAACAAACTCTCTATACAACCCAATATTTGACAATGGGGAGCCTGGAAATAACTATATTTCATGTTCCACTTCCCTCTTCGGTGGTATCCTTTTAGGATCCTAGAACACTTTTGTGTATGCCAGTAGTAACTCATCCAACTAATGTTTATGCTCTTTAGTACACTCCTCTACGGATTCCTTTACTCTTATCGACTCATCCTTAGTCTGATTTTCTCTTAAGTAAACATATTTCTTACTGGAACTAATCAACTTCTTGGCTTGGTTGGCACTTACTAGTGAGATCTTTGACTTTCCTTTATGCACACTGATGATGTAGGACCTCCCATCCTTGATTTTATGGGTATCGGTTGTCTCTCTGCATGAATATTTCATCCCTCATATACATGTATGGGATTCCAAACACTACTCCACATACGTCAATGGGTACTAAGTCCATTTCCACTTCATCAATAAAATCAACACTTACAACAAATTTAATCTTACATTGATTCGTTACGTTGATATTTTCATCCTTATTTATCCATACCAATGGATATGGGATAGTATGATCTTGAAACTCCAATCTAATATTGTTAACCATATTCGCTGCTATGAGATTAGCATGTCAACTAGAGTCAAAGAGAGCATCTATCTCGGTCTTCTCAACCTGGGTCTTGATGTGGAAGAGTTTGGTCATCTCATTGTTTTCCTAGTTATGAAGTCTACTCAAATTCACCTCCTTATGCATTGATGTGCAGACAATATTTTCATCCACATTAGAGCTACTCTCAAACGAATTGCTCGAATCCATGGATAGAAGATTCTTTTTCTTTGTATCCTTCTTGTGCTTCTTCAGGTTAAACTATGCATGTAGTTTCCAACACTTTTGCTCAGTGTGTCCATCAATATTGAAATGGTTGCTAGGATCCTTGCAGTGATGTACAATGGCTATTGTATTCTTATCCTTTCCTTATTTCTACTTCTTCTTCCCCTCCTTGGAAGCTTCTTGGTGCTCTTTCTTCTTGGAATCTCTTGGTTTCCCTTTCTTATGGCCTATGTTTTCGAGATACTATGTTTATGCACATGCCTTGTCCATTTTCCTTGGCGTGAAAATAATCACTTGTTTTCATAGATGGCTATGTAGACCTGCCAAATACTTGAGGAGTACAGTTAGGTTCTTGGGAGAGATACCCAACATGATGGTAATATTTCTTAACTCGGTGGCGTACTCTTGTACACTCTTCTCTTGCATTTTCCTAAAGTAGTGCCATCGGATCCATTGGTCCTTTACATAACCGATAGAGAAGAATTGGGACTTGATGAGGGTTTTGAAGTCCTCCCACATAATTACTAATGGACCACCCTCCATCCTAAGTGTTTATGTATGGATTTCCCACTAGGTTAAAGCATGGCCCTCTAGCTTCAGTCTGGAAAATGATATCTTTTGTTCTTCATCTATGTGGTGAATGTTGAAATAAACTTTTAGTTATTGCAACCAATGATTTAGTTTTAATGCATCAATCTCACCTTGGTATGGCTTTATGTCAACTTTTTGGTCCATCTTGAATAAACACTATGAAGGGTTTATGATACTAGAACTTGGTTTCTCTTTCTTGAGTTCTTCCCTTGACTCCTTTTCTAGGTCTTCGTTATCCCCTGGTTTCCCATCTCATATGATCTCTAAGTTTGAGCCTCCAACTTCTCTGAATGGTCTGAGATTTCTTGCTAGAGAAACCATGAGGAGGGACATTTTCAGAGATATTTCAGTGACTTGTTATTCAAACCTCGCAAATCTCTCCTCTATTGGATATCAAGGGTTTTTATGAAAAAACTCGTCGACCATGGCGAGGGTTCTGCAACTTTCTTATTAAACTTATTATTGGATCCCTACAACTTTCCACAAATACCCAAGGAAAATCTCACTCTTATACCAATATGATCTATAAATTGTCGTGGATATTCCACTGGCTAGTTCATCACAACAAATCCAATAAAATATTGAAATATTCAGTATGAAGGTTAATTTCCTTTAGATCTCAGATTATTTAATTATTCATTTTTTTCTTTAAATGTATGCAATAGCCGAAACGCAAAAAATAGAGAATAGAAATAAATTCTCACACACCATCCATAAATAAACATGAGATATAACCTGGGAAACCCAATACGCGAGAAAACCCTACTAGAAGGTGAGGTTGCTCTTCTCTCTTTTCTTCAAATCCAAGTACAAAGAAAGATGCATGCTCTATGGAGTTACCTTTGACACTGAGGCCTATATGGCTGCTACAAAATATATCCTCCTCTTTTATGCTCTCAAAATACCACTACTAGGTGCTCTTATCAACTATGGAACAAATACAATGCTAAATAATGGAACCCCTTCTCCTCCTAGTGGCCTAGTATTTTCGCCTGATATCCATCTAGAGGTAGGTTTTTTAATCCTTAAACCCTCAATTGTGATAAGGTTTTGGA
>JZKD02S2092066.1:25717-36215 GCA_000966675.3 Picea glauca | reverse complement strand
AAGAATTGAAGATTGAGGACAGGACAAAAACTATACTTGAGGTAAAAAGGGTTCTAACCAAAAGAGGTCTCATGCTTCAGCTTGAGGAGAAGATTCAAGTCATGGATCAAGGAGTGCAAAAGTTTTCAATAAGATAGATGCTCTCCAAAGGAAGGGCCTACCTGGCCTGAAGGTCATTAATGACAAACTAATGACACTCCCTGATTACAAGAAAAGGTTGACTGAAGTGTCCAAGGATAATTCTAAGTTTGCAGGGATACAGGGAAGCATCACATGCAAAGCTTTCATGGATGCCCTGTAGTTGGATATTAGTATCCAACATGAGATTAAACACATATTCATCATCAAGCCTACATTTGCTAAATATACAGACATGGATGAAGTATATCGGAGACTGCTTAAAGTCACAGTGCCAGGTCATCTCAGATGGGAAGAACTGTGTGATCTACTAGATTAGAAGATGAGCTGTCACAATCTAGACACCTGTCCAGTCAGAAGAGGTTGCGAAGGTACCTCACCAACGACCTACCCCAGAAGTTCCGCAAACAATTGTATCGAGTCATCAAAACAATTTTGATTAGTTAAGTTAGTTAGAATAAAAATAGAATGAGCACGTCCTGATCAATTATGACAGGAACGTTTGTATTTTGAATTATAAATACTTCATCTTTCGAAGTATTGGGGGTTGTTGATTCGCACACCTTATTGCTATCAAACTGTACTATTTTTGAAGAGATCTATCATTAATAAAGAAGAGGCACTTTACAGGATTCTTGTGTATGTTCACTGGTGATGTTGATCTTCTAAGTTGAATGTTTTTCTTTCTCTGTAATCATTTTGTTTTTTGAAACTAAGCTTTATGAATAGCGTAATGTTGCAGGATTTATCTTTGATACCCTATTTCCGATTCTAAAGATTTAAATGTTTATCTTCTAATATATTCAATTAAGAAATTCTTAACTGCTTGTTAGTTGGATTTATTTTCCTTATCTTTTCTTCTGTCCATCATTTTAATTTATAAAGATCCAATGAGTATATTATCTCGCCCTGTGAAGGTTTTCTTTAGCATTTCTGGTTGCATCGAATATTTGTTTAAATACAGACCCCATAGCCCAATGGATGTGTAGATTGTCTCAACCCACTTCAAAAAACTTTTTTACAACAAAACCAACGGTTTCGTTAACTAGCCTAATATCTAAAATTAAAAACAAAGATAAATCATATAGAGAGATCCCTCTTTGAAGCTGGAAGGGCTAGATCCTAGCTTTAAAAGCGTTTGGTTAAGGTTACCTTTGTAGATTTCTTCTTTTTCAACCTCTAGGAAATTTACCAAGTGCTAACAGATCGCCACACTCATTCACCCTCCCCCCTCTAAGTGTTGTAGGTGTGTCCAACAATTGGTATCAGAGCGGGCCTTTACTACAAGACTTAACAAGATTGAAGGAGATCCATAGATACACAAATGGATGATGAAATACCAATCCTTGATGAGGAAAACTATTCTACTTGGAGAATATAGATGAGAGTGTATTTGAAGACAATGGGAGCATCTATTTGGAAGGCGACCATTGATGGATCAGTTTTGTTGAAGAACAAGTCAAAGTTTGTAGCTCAAAGGGAAGGAAATAAAAATGGTGCATCGGCTCTTAAGACCATTCTTAGTGGACTCTCAAGCCCTATCAAAGAAAGCATGGAACAATGCACTTCTGCCAAGGATCTATCACTAAAGCTAGAGGAGACATATCAAAGCAAGAAGGAGAAGGAAGATATTGAAGACCACTCCATCAAGATTACCAAAGGTAAAGAATATCCAAAAACCCTTGATTGCATTATTTCTAAATGTGATCTTGAAAACATTTCAAGTGAAGATAGCACAAAGGAAGATCCCAAAAGTATTTCAAATGAATATATAGAATCTCCAAAGAATCTTGATTGCAATGATTCAAAATGTGATGATGTTGAATTTTTCTCAAGTGAAGAAGATGATCTAGAAATAGTTTGTGTAAAGTTTGATGGTAGTTAACCCATGGAAAGAATAGAATAAGATCTATTAGAACTTCAAAATGAAGTTGAAGAGGGTTTATATAGATACAAAAGTGATCATTTTTATACACACTATAACTATCTTTTGGATAACACTAAGAAGTTTCTTAGGAGGAGTCAAAGGCACATCTTGAAATTAAAGGGAATTCTCAAAGAACAAGAAGAGAGAAATAAGACTAAATTGGAAGATAAGAAAGAAGAGATCACAAGACTAAAGAATGAAAAAGAAGATATGAAGGTAGATGATGAGATCAACAAAAGTTTTGAAACTATTATTCATCTCAAGACCCAAATTGAAGAAGCCAAAAGTGTAGAATAACTTTTGAAGAGTCAAATTAATGAAAAGGAAGAGTCATGTGATTAGTTAGAATATGGAAATGTTGATCTTAGAAAGAAAGTGGATAAGTCAAATAAATTCTTGAATAGCTCAAAAATCTTGGATGAGATCTTGGAAAGTCAAAGATCACCATATAATAAATCAGGTCTTGGATACAAAGAAGAAACTACACATGTTGAAGCAATCACCTCAAAGAAGCATGAGGTAAGTCCATCAAAGAAGGAAGACAATGTTGCAAAGAAACCATCTACACAAGGCAAGGAAAATTTCAAAAGAACAAAACAAGGAAGACATCAAGAAGCTATCTTTGGGACACTAAAGCAAAGGTATGAAAGTATTTTTCATGGGCATTGTTATTCATGTAATGAATATGGTCACAAAGATTTTGAATGTAGATCTTATGAAAGAATATATAATGGAATATTTCATAACACCATAAGGTGTTGGAGATGTGATCAAGTAAGACACATTGTTGTTCACTGTAACACCATGAGATGCAACAACTGTAGTGGATTTGGCCACAAATCCCAGGAGTGCTGGAACACAAGAAGAAAATCTATGATGAGGAATCTGTAATGAACCTAATCGTTATGACAACAACTCTGATAACAGGTGCAATTTTTTTGTTTTGTTTTTTGTTTTAAAAGTGTGTGCACGCATTTAGAAGGGAAACAGACACACTTGACTCTATGTTGCCACCCGACAACTAACAAGATGCAACCACGATGATCACAACAAGAATACATAAGGCGCACAACTGCAAGCATTAAACGACCATAGACATAATAAAGAATCCATAACAATAGATTTTACTATTTCTGCACAGGAAAGCAGGGCGTTTAATATTAGTCCTCTGCTCCGGAGAGAGAGAAGGTCAGATAGGCTACTGGCCGACTGTTCAGGCAGAAACTAGTAACTAGACGATGAACAAGACGCAAGCCAGATGAATATCGCAAGATTACATACAACGTACCATAGTAACAACATGCGTTTAACGACGATCAACCGATAATACGTAAGACTGACTACTGAATGCGACTGACTTCCTGCCCGTCCTACCCTACAATGGTTAGGACCTCCAAGACACATAAGCAACGCTCAAGCCCAGGTTCCCATCGATTTTAACCATTTAAGGTATCAGGGCTGGCGACTTTTCTGAGGAACATGGAGGTGTCTACGCTCGCTCGACACAAGCAGACCAAGAAATGAAATGTATATGTATCCAAGTACAACAATAGTTAAGGATCAACCCCGTCCTCTACGATACGCTAGTCAGTAATGGTAAATTCAATTAATAACAAATCCAATTTAATGCAATTCCATTACTAAGGCAATTTCAATTAATTGTACATCCCCATTTACCATATCATAATGCCTTAATGTGCTTAGCTAAGGACCTTATATTTATCTGCTATTGATGATAATTAGTTTCATCATCCCTACCATAAAATATCCACCGTTCTTCATTTTACAATGCAATAACTAATATCATGACCATCACATTACATCTGATATTTTATTTATATCATCTACATTAACCTTACCATAAATGATAACAACATTAACCTTAACCAGTCCATACCCGTTAGGATCAATATTAAACGATTCCTTACATAATCATTACCATTAATCATTTACATTCCATTATATTATTTCAACAATTACTTTAACATTATTACCTTATAAAACCATGATTATTAACAATTATTACCATAAAACCATATACTACAATGATTTTACTTTTACCTATTATGATGACAATATAAATTCCAGCATCAATGCTTTTCCACATTACCATACTACTTTTAATTCATCAATAACAATAAAATTTCAGTAAGAATCATAAAAAGAACTTAACCAATTCCTACCATTCTTAACAAAATGATAATGGAAACAATAAAGGACATTATTATTTAAAGGATAGGAAAGAAAGAGACATTACTAATAAGAAACTAAAATAACACTACTAATTAAGAAACTAAAGTAACGTTACTAAAATAAGGAACAAAATAATATTACTAAATAAAAACTAAAATAACATTGCTAAATAAAGAACTAAAATACCTAGGGTGCAATAACATTATAAATTCAGTTCCTCAAGTAGCCTGGAAAATCAGTCACTACCCTAACCTTCGCATTTACATTTAACCCATCTAAACCATAACAACATTATCATTAACTTAGAAAATAAAGTTGTTTATAAAATTCAGTTCATGATCTGCGGTCTGTCACAAGACATTCAACGTTGTTATAAGGTCAGCTGTAAAAGGAAATAATCTGCATGGAATCAACGCCACCTGAGTGATGGGCATAGGGAAACAATAAAAATGCCACGAAAAAAGGGTAATAAATGCTAAGACCCTGATCCTAACATGGCAATAGCGTTCATTGTTTGAGCTTAATAGATTAAATAACTGTCATGACAAAAATACACGTGGGACACTGGACGTCAATGATGAATCAATACATCCATGCGGGGATGATAAGAGAGTGGCTGTCATTGCCGTTGGAGGAAACGCTTGTTAAAATCAAGGGTAAACAGAATTGATTTATTTTCAGAGCATTTAAACCCCAGTAAGACAGCCACACCAGAACGTTAACCGCCCGTCGTCGGGATTAAACGCAATTTTGGAAGGCCCACACAGATTCTGGAACAGTACCTCTAACCACAGACCTTCTCATCGATATTGCAGCCACAAAGGCGTGCGGTGCAAGAAATCTCTGTCATGCTACGGTAAAACGGAAATAGTCAGGGAATGAGAACGAATCTAGCTGGGAAAGGAGCAGAAAATTCGCGAGGAAAAAAAGGAAAACGCTGGGGTATCCTCCAACAATTCGCCCAGAATCAGAAACCCAAAACGTAAGGATTAAGTGATTGGAAACCAGGTGGGTATCCACCCCAATTCACAAAGAAACATCAACACAAGTGCAAGAGAAGTAACACAAAAATGCAACGATTGGCGATCTAAATCGCGTGGGTCACTTTCCCCCATTTCGCTGAGAGACACAACGCATTGCAGAGATTAGAAAAAAAACAAATTAGATCAAGTGGTCAAATGTACTGTTAGCGAATTACCACCAAAAAAAATAAAACGCAGAGCTAAAAAGAAGGAAAAACTGCTTCAATACAAAATTCGTCGTCTGAGGGAATAGAACCAACGACCACATGGTTAAATGCCACACGCTCCACCAGCTGAGCTAAGAAAGTTGGATCATAATCATAAATT
The DNA here is from genome assembly GCA_000966675.3 of Picea glauca. Taxonomy (NCBI): domain Eukaryota; kingdom Viridiplantae; phylum Streptophyta; class Pinopsida; order Pinales; family Pinaceae; genus Picea; species Picea glauca. The sequence goes on along the minus strand of JZKD02S2092066.1, from coordinate 30,608 downwards.
AAAACACCCCTCCCCCAGTCAGAAGTAAATGCCCACAGTCACATATAAATGCCCACATTAAAACAACGCCAACAACAATACAATGTCCACAGTAAGATATCACGCCCACAGAATGTAAATGCACCAACTTAAAGTAAAAATGCCATGGATGAAAGGTTAAATGCCCAGTGTGGAATTGAACGCCCACAGAGAAATAAAAACGCCCACAGAATCGATCGCCCCCACAGTCAATAAGGAAGACGCCAACACTAAATAAAATAAGGAAAAACACAGAGTTAAAGGTGAACGTCTGTACGATCAACATGGATGAGAAGTTCTCCCATGGTCCTCCAAAAATCATGCTACAGTAAAGGCTGTGTGAACCAATTAATTGAGGTTTAAGAAATTGAAAGAGGTTTAAGGAACTCTAAGTGTGACCAGACCTGATTTAAGTTATCTCGTTGGTTCTGATAATTGCTACCTAGGCCAAATTTCAGAAATACTAAGGTGGTAAAACAGATAAGAAATTTCAGTGTATTTTTTTTCTATAGCAAGGAAGGAAAAACCAAGTCCGCCTTTATAAGACAGCCACACCGTTCCATTTTACCATTAAGTGAGGAGGACACCAGTCAAACAATCAGCTAGGATAGAGAAAAATAAATTGGGTTGCTATCATTCTGTACATACAATACATTTACCGTCGAAAGTCCGATCCCATCATAAGTCATATTGCAATCTATTCTACTAATTAGAGAACATACCGTGGCCTTTTCTCCCGCCTCAAATGATGACCCCATGCTCCGTGTCGCTCCTGCTCAGCGTCGCTCCTGCTTGCCGACCGTAGAGACTACACCGGTACCTCCCAGCCAATCACTAGGGGTACTCTGCTTCCCACTTAGCCCCCCGAGCTGCAAAGGGGCCACACACAGTCCAGATGGTAGATCTAGCTTCCCATCTCGCCTCGCAAGGCTGAGCTACCACTCCTATCCGAGATGGAAAATCTCAACTCCTCACAAGCAATCAGTCAAGTCACAAATCCGACAGTGTAACGTTACGCTAATAGCCGATCCCCTTTCTTCATCATCTCCTTTTTCTTTTATAGAGTTTTGAGACCCACCAACTTTCCTATATCACATTTTAATTAAGTTTTAATAAAAATAATTCTAATTATTCTCCTTCGCACAAGTGTCTTCCATCCCCCTCTTTCCTCAAGTAATTATTTTTTTTAATTTATTAAATTACTCATTTCCCTCACCCACTTAGAATCGCTCTTAAATTTACTCCTAGGTGTTCCTAGATCCCCTTACATGTTTTAAATACTATCCTAATTTTTTTTTTACTAAATTAGCTCAGATTAGCATGCTCTTAATTTCAGATTCCTTACTATGTTGACCGTGATTTTTACCATAAGTTTTTGTCTTTCCTTTATTAATTTTCCTTCATCACTTAGTTTCCTAATTCTTATTATTCCCTTCTTTCCCCTTTTATTAAAGCCCAAAATGGCAGTTGCATTATTAAATCTTTCCCATTTATTATTTATTTAATTATCTTTTGTTCTTTCATAAGTTAGGAAATAATTTCTTCTTTGCAAAATTTTAAAACCATTAATTTTAATTTAATTCTTACTCTCATCATTTACCCCCAAGAATTTTATGAAGACCTAACTATTACTTAAGTGGGTTTTTGTTTGAATTTTTATTTTTTATTCTAGGGCCTTTTTCTTTAGGGTTACACTAAAATTTACCCTAGAAAAGTCTTAGACTTAGGACTTAGATTCAGAGCTAGGCGACAATTGGTTAGGGAAGTTGTTTAAGGATTTCTTAAGGCGTTAATGTCTTAGGGCCATCTAGGTTTGTTTCTTTATCATGATCAATGCGACGTGCCCTTCAGGACACACTATGTGCTCCAAGGGTGCCACTCGCCTCATTCGTTTCTTTTGCACGACGTGCCCTTCAGGATGCACCACGTGCTCCAAGGGTGCCACTCGCTTCTTGTGGTTCTTTTGCAAGACGTTCCCTTCAGGATGCACCACGTGATCCAAGGGTGCCACTCACCAACTTGACTGATTGGTAGACATCTGTAACCCCTGGAGTGAACACTCCGCCAGGTGAACTTGTGGGAGACTAAGGGCTCTAAGGAATAAGGCCCTTGCCTTATTGCACGCCCCTTAGAATCATCATGAGCGACTGTCACAGTCTTCCCTCACGACATCGTGGATCCTATCGAACTAGGTAATCGGTAACCTACAGTTCGAGCGACGATGAGAGTGCTAGTAGGCTGTGGCAGGGATGCTGTCCACACCTCTCCCTCAACCTCTCTGGAAATCGTGTGTGACCCCTTTACTCCATATGTGAGTCTAGTCGACAAGCTATCGTCAGCCTGCATCATCAACAATCGTGTCAGAACATGTCAACATCATATCATCAAATCAATAAAATATCACGGTAATAAATCAACCCAAATAGCACACTCCCTGACTCAATCCGGAGTCCAAGGGGTTCCCTCGATGCCTCTGCATCCTCAAGGTCCAAAACCCTGCACACTCAATAAAACTGAGTCAAAAGAACCTATCTACGTCAAGCAGTAAAACATCATGTCATCTATCATAATGCATCATAATCAAGGATAGATGTTTTAACATCATAAAAGTCCAGATCACTTGCGAGCAAGTGTCCTCAAAGAATAAGTTTTCTCAGTGTGCCAGAGCGGGATGTTATAGACTTCAAATAACATGGATAGAAGAAGGAATGAATTAAGGAAGGGAGACATATTTGAAAAGATGGATTCTCAGAGCTCAAGTTCTGAGGAGCAGGGAAATCTACAGAAGTGGGTGAAGAAGATAGAGCGGCTAGAACAGAATGAAAAACTGAAGGGAAGTTCAAATGTGTCATCTACTAATGCATCTGTGGGTGACAGTGGTATCAGTCACGTACATACACAGGCTGACCTTGTATAGGTTGCGTACATACGCGAGCTGTCTATGCAGCAAGCCGCGTATATGTGGTGAATCCTAAGGAAAAGGGCTATGCACAGGGATTGCAGTTTGATGTGATGGTATAAATCTATGATGCAGGGTCTGACATGGTTTATTGTAGGTTTTGACACTATTTGTTGTAGGTTTTCATGATTATATATTGGATTATGTAAGGTGATGATGTAAAATAAAATCTTGGGTGCATGGCACTAACCCATGAATATGGATTGATGCATTTTCTATTGAAGAACAACGTTGGTTATGAAAGTGAAGTTATGACACCTTGGTTATGTGATACATCTTGATGATGTATTGGAATCTTACTTGTCGGATAGATTGATGCATGCATTTGGCATATGGATGGGCTACACATTGGGACATGTGGTTGGTGAGTGGATGAGATGATCATGTTGTACATCATTGATGATCTATAGTTGATGCATGATTGGTACATTTCTAGTACACTGGCAGAGGCACCTACTAGCAGGTTGATTGGCACATGTTTTATGGAGGATTTGACATACATGTATGGGATTCATCATTTTGTGGTATTGGTGCATGGTGGTGTACATGTTTTGGTACACTCATATATGGAATATGCTTGATGATACTATGTTGTTGGTATTACTTGATTAGCACAACAATTGGTATTTGTTTGATACATGGTTATGGTACTTGGTTCATGATGGAGACATATCATGAGTGATATGACACATGGTTGGCATATTGGTATATGCACATAGTTGGCATATTGATGGATGCACATGGTTAGCATATTGGTATATGCACATGTTGGCATGTTGATAGAGACATATGATTGATACATTCCATGGATGATATATTTTGGCACATTGCATGATGTTGATGTACATGGTTGATGTACATAGGTGTTGTGCACGATGAGCACACATTTTGGTACAAGATGTATTGGTTGATATTTTACTCATGATTCTCTATTTTATTGTTGACATATCTATTATTTCATGATGGTTGGTATGGCATGAGTTTGATGCATGAACAGGTCCAAGGATTGTTATATGGTAGCATATTGTTGATCTTGCAGAGAATATAGGGGGAGACATACCCATAGGGGGATTCATTCTTCTTCCCATTATTCTAGGAGGAGATATTTATCAGATGCATACCTATAAAAGAGCCCTATATTTGAAGAAAGAGAATAGAGGCATCATTCCAGGAGGAGCGATGGTAACAAGGGGAGTATGTTTGATGTATTTTCAACATTACATCAGAGTGATATCCCTTGTTCAAAAGGGGAGAGATTATTTGGAGGAACATCAAAGGAACTCAGAAAGGGGGAGCAACCCCAAGGAAAGTTCAAGTAGGGGGAGCAGCCCCAAGAGGAAAATGGCCCTTTGCCATTGATGTCAAAGGGGGAGAGATAGTCACAATTATGTGATTGATGATTATTGATTGGGAGAGATAGTCACATTGACTATTGATGTAGAGCATGCCTTATCTACATGTTGACATCAATAATTGGTAATTGGTGTTGACAAAAATATTGGTATTTCCATCAATGCCAAAGGGAGATATTGTTGGATCATGTTGTCATTGATGCCAATGGTTTAATTGATTGATGTCATTGATTGATGTCAAGTAATTGATTGATGCCAAAGGATTGATTGATTGATGATTGATGTACTGTAATATGTATTGTCCTTGATGAGAATGCATAGATGAATATGGATCAATGAGTTGTCATTGATATGATGAATATGGATCAATGAGTTTTCATTGATACATGATGAAGATCGATCAATGAGTTTTCATTGATACATGATGAAGATGGATCGATGTGGGGATCAATGAGTTGTCATTGATATGATGAAAATGGATTAGTGACTTGTCATTGATACATGATGAAGATGGATTGATGTGGTTTCATTGGTATGTGATGCATTGTTGGAAAAATGTATA
>JZKD02S2092065.1:451767-506306 GCA_000966675.3 Picea glauca | reverse complement strand
AATGAATGATGAACTTGATCAGATTGAGAAAAACAATACGTGGGAGATGGTTCAAAGACCTGAAGATAAAAACGTCATTGGCTCCAAATGGATCTTTAAGAATAAGTTGAATGAGAAAGGATAAGTTATCAGGAACAAAGCAAGGTTAGTCTGTAAAGGCTATGCTCAGATAGAAGGACTATATTTTGGTGAAACATTTGCGCTCGTAGCAAGATTAGAAGCTATCAGAATGTTTCTTGCCTATGCTTGCCATAAAAGGTTTAAAGTCTACCAAATGGATGTCAAGTCAGCCTTTCTAAATGGAGATTTAAGTGAAGAAGTCTATATGGAACAACTAGAGGGTTTCAAACTGTTTGACAACCCTGACTTAGTATGCAAGTTGAAGAAAGATTTATATGGTTTAAAACAGGCCCCTCGAGCCTGGTATCACAGACTGGATATGTATCTCAAAGACAAAGGGTTCAAGAGAGGAACAATTGACAACAATCTGTATATTAAAACAGAGGATAATAATTTGCTCATCATACTGGTCTATGTAGATGACATCATCTTTGGATATAATAAGGATTCATTGGTACAATGGTTTGCTTCTGCCATGGATTCTGAATTTGAAATGTCTATGATAGGAGAACTGCCATTTTTTCTTGGTCTGCAAATTACTCAGAGGCACGAAGGGATGTTCATTTCTCAAGAAAAATATATAAGAGAAATGATGAAAAGGTTTCAAATGGAAGATTCTAAACCTGTGGGTACACCTATGGTCACTAGATGTAAATTAAGAAAGGATGATGATTCACCTGATGTTGATCAAAGATCATATCGATCAATGATAGGAAGCCTGTTGTACATCACAACATTTCATCAAGACATAATGCATGCTGTACGAATGGTAGGAAGATATCAGGCTGCACCTAAACAGAGTCATTTGCAAGCTGTCAAAAGGATATTCAGGTATTTGAAAGAAACAATGACTTATGGTCCGTGGTATCCCAGAAATCAAAATCTTCAGCTGACTGCTTATTCAGATGCAGATTGGGAAAACTGTGTTGATGAGAGAAAAAGCACCAATGGAGGAGCATTCTTCCTGGGTGACTCCTTAGTAGCCTGGCTTAATAAAAAGAAAGGTTCCATTTCTTTATCAACCACAGAGACAGAGTACATTGCTGCTGCTACCTGTTGCACTCAGGTATTATGGATGATTCAGACACTTGCAGATTTGGAGGTAAAATACACTACACCGATCCCAATTCATTGTGATAACACTAGTGCCATCAGTGTGTCTAAAAATCCTGTATTCCACTCCAAGACCAAGCATATTCCCATAAAATATCATTTTCTGAGAGAGTAGGTCACCAATCAGATTGTTCAGGTCAATTACATTCCCACTACAGAACAAATTGCAGACATCTTTACTAAACCTCTAGCAAAGACACCATTTGAATATCTCAGATAGAAGCTGGGTGTCATCTCGTCTCACATCTAAGAGAGTCCATCCTGTTAGGGGGAGTCCTGTATTGGTTTCATATATAATACCTCCTAAAACTAATGCAACAGCTCAGGGGGAACGTGTTTTCTTTGACATTGATGTCAAAGGGGGAGAAAAAAACAGGGGTGCCTTTGTTGCCATCAATGCCAAAGGGGGATATTGTTGGAAGGTTTACAGTTGGGAGTAAGCTTGTCATTGATGGCAAAGAACAACGATGGAAAAGAACAATGAAATTGCGAAGTGACGAAATTGCAAGGTGGATGAAATCGCAAAGTGGCGAAATCGTGAAGGTGGACGAAATCGCGAAGCAACGAAATAGCGAAGTGGGGAAATTGCGGGAAGATCTAGGCCGTAGGATCTAGGGTATCTACGAAGGCTCAATAGCCATTAGATATGGTGAAGCTGCAAAGCAGATAAGTCCAAGAGTCATCCAATTTCCCAAAAATGTGAAGGAATCCTGGCCGTCCATCGGGGACAGTCGTGGACCGTTGATCCATAGGACACGTGGTGAAATATCGTCATATCGATGACCGGAAAGTCAAAGGAATGGGGTTCCCTAACCTCTCGATTTCGCGATATGCGAAATCGTGAAACAATCTCAGCCGTCAGATCGAGGTTTGTTCTGGACCGTTGATCTAAGCTCCATCTCGGAGCTTCGCCTATCGCGACTTGGAGAGGTAAGAAACAAAACCATCGAAATCGTGATATGCGAAATCGTGATTTAATCCCAGCCGTCAGATCAAGGTTTGTTCTGGACCATTGATCTAAGCTCCATCTCGGAGCTTCGCGTATCGCGACTTGGAGTGACGAGAATCTCCATCACAGGAATCGTGAGATGCGAACTCACGATAAGATCTGGACCGTCAGATCACCAAGGGTTCTGCACTGTTGATCTAAGCTCCATCTCGGAGCTTCGCGTATCGGGACTTGGAGTGACAAGAACCTCCATCGAAGGAATCGTGAGATGCGAATTCACGATGAGATATGGACCGTAGATTCATCAAGATCATGGACCGTTGATCTCAGCTCCATCTCGAGGTTTCGGGGATCGCGACTTGGAGAGTCGAGATGCCTCATCTCTAGACTCACGAAATGCGAAATCACGAAAGCGCTTTATGCATAAGCGTGTGGTCTCAGCCGGTGGTCACACCATCGAAGAGCTGAAGAGAAGAGTACGTGTAGACAAGCTTCTTTTCGGCGTTTCGGGGATCGCGACTTGGAGAGTCGAGATGCCTCATCTCCAGATTCATGAAATGCGAAATCGCGAAAGCGCTTTATGCATAAACACTTGGTCATANGTCTGCAAATTACTCAGAGGCACGAAGGGATGTTCATTTCTCAAGAAAAATATATAAGAGAAATGCTGAAAAGGTTTCAAATGGAAGATTCTAAACCCGTGGGTACACCTATGGTCACTGGATGTAAATTAAGCAAGGATGATGATTCACCTGATGTAGATCAAAGCTCATATCGATCAATGATAGGAAGCCTGCTGTACATCACAACATCTCATCAAGACATAATGCATGTTGTACGAATGGTAGGAAGATATCAGGCTGCACCTAAACATAGTCATTTGCAAGCTATCAAAAGGATATTCAGGTATTTGAAAGAAACAATGACTTATGGTCTGTGGTATCCCAGAAATCAAAATCTTCAGCTGACTGCTTATTCAGATGTAGATTGGGAAAACTGTGTTGATGAGAGAAAAAGCACCAATGGAGGAGCATTCTTCCTGGGTGACTCCTTAGTAGCCTGGCTTAATAAAAAGAAAGGTTCCATTTATTTATCAACCACAGAGACAGAGTACATTGCTGCTGCTACCTGTTGCACTCAGGTATTATGGATGATTCAGACACTTGCAGATTTGGAGGTAAAATACACTACACTGATCCCAATTCATTGTGATAACACTAGTGCCATCAGTGTGTCTNACTAAACCTCTAGCAAAGACACCATTTGAATATCTCAGATAGAAGCTGGGTGTCATCTCGTCTCACATCTAAGAGAGTCCATCCTGTTAGGGGGAGTCCTGTATTGGTTTCATATCTAATACCTCCTAAAACTAATGCAATAGCTCAGGGGGAACGTGTTTTCTTTGACATTGATGTCAAAGGGGGAGAAAAAAACAGGGGTGCCTTTATTTCCATCAATGCCAAAGGGGGAGATTGTTGGAAGGTTTACAGTTGGGAGTAATCTTGTCATTGATGGCAAAGAACAACGATGGAAAAGAACAATGAAATTGCGAAGTGACGAAATTGCAAGGTGGATGAAATCGCAAAGCGGCGAAATCGTGAAGGTGGACGAAATCGCGAAGTGGCGAAATCACGGGAAGATCTAGGCCGTAGGATCTAGGGTATCTACGAAGGCTCAATAGCCATTAGATATGGTGAAGCTGCAAAGCAGATAAGTCCAAGAGTCATCCAACTCCCCAAAACTATGAAGGAATCCTGGCCGTCCATCGGGGACAGTCGTGGACCGTTGATCCATAGGACACGTGGTGAAATATCGTCATATCGCTGACCGGAAAGTCAAAGGAATGGGGTTCCCCAACCTCTCGATTTCACGATATGCGAAATTGTGAAACAATCTCAGCCGTCAGATCGAGGTTTGTTCTGGACCGTTGATCTAAGCTCCATCTCGGAGCTTCGCCTATCGCGACTTGGAGAGGTAAGAAACAAAACCATCGAAATTGTGATATGCGAAATCGTGATTTAATCCCAGCCGTCAGATCAAGGTTTGTTCTGGACCATTGATCTAAGCTCCATCTCGGAGCTTCGCGTATCGCGACTTGGAGTGACGAGAATCTCCATCACAGGAATCGTGAGATGCGAACTCACGATAAGATCTGGACCGTCAGATCACCAAGGGTTCTGCACTGTTGATCTAAGCTCCATCTCGGAGCTTCGCGTATCGGGACTTGGAGTGACAAGAACCTCCATCGAAGGAATCGTGAGATGCGAATTCACGATGAGATATGGACCGTAGATTCATCAAGATCATGGACCGTTGATCTCAGCTCCATCTCGAGGTTTCGGGGATCGCGACTTGGAGAGTCGAGATGCCTCATCTCTAGACTCACGAAATGCGAAATCACGAAAGCGCTTTATGCATAAGCGTGTGGTCTCAGCCGGTGGTCACACCATCGAAGAGCTGAAGAGAAGAGTACGTGTAGACAAGCTTCTTTTCGGCGTTTCGGGGATCGCGACTTGGAGAGTCGAGATGCCTCATCTCCAGATTCATGAAATGCGAAATCGCGAAAGCGCTTTATGCATAAACACTTGGTCATANGGTGACAACTGATTCACCCCCCCTCTGAGTTGTTCAACACCATCTTGTAATATTTATATTTTTGTTGTACTTTATTTTTTTGTAAGATTTCTTTAACTTTTGCATAATGTGGGTATGCTTTTATAACTTCTAGAATCCTTTCTTTCAAATATGTCCTGCACATACTAATGGTTGCAACATGCATTTCATGCACCCTCCTACTATGTGCATCAACCACTTTATTCTCTTTTCCCTTAATGTGTTTGATGCCAAATTTGTATTCAATGAGAAATCCCAACCATCTAGTTTGTCTGGCATTCAATGTCGACTGCTCAAACAAGTGTTTCATATCGCTATGATATGTCTTCATCTTGAACTTTCTGCCCATGAGATAATGCCTCCACATTTTCAAGGCATGAACTATGGCTTCCAACTCTAAGTCATGGGTAGCATAATTCCTTTCATGTTCCTTGAGCTTCCTTGACTCATAACATATGACATGCCCATTTTGTGTAAGGACTCCACCAAGGGCTTCCTTGCATGCACTTGTGCACACAACACAATCTTCATTTGGATCTACAACCTTTAGAATAGGTGTATTGGTCAATAATTTTTTCAAATGCTGGAAAATCTCTTCACACTTGGGAGTCCATTCGAACTGTGTTCCCTTATTCTATAGTGAAGTGATTAGATGTGCAACCTTGGAGAAACCTTTAATGAATCTCCTATAATATCTAGCTAATAACATAAATGATATTACTTCCAAAACATTCTTTAGTTTCAACCAACTTTTAATTGCTTCAACTAATTTAGGGTCCATCGATATGCCCTCCTCTGAGACAATGTGGCCCAAATAATGGATTTGATTTTTATAGAAAGTACACTTTCTTAACTTGGCATACAATTGGTGCTCTCTCAACACTTCAAGTACCATTCAATTTTTTCTCATGCTCCTCCTCTATCTTGGAGTAGATAAGAATATCATCTAAGAAGACGATGTCAAATCTTGGTAATCTCTGAACACTGCATTCATTAGACACATAAAAGTAGCTGGTGCATTTGTCAAGCCAAATGACACCACCACAAACTCACAATGGCCATACCTAGTCCTGAATGTTATCTTGCTGGTGTCTTTTTTTTTTTTTATCTGATTCTTACTTGATGATAGCACGATCTCAAGTCAATATTGGAAAATATATTTGCTCGTTTCAATTGATAAAAAATATCATTGATCCGTGGTAAAGGGTACCTATTCTTCATAGTAACCTTATTAAGCTTTCTGAAGTCAATACACAAGCTCAGAGTTCCATATTTTTTCTTCACAAAGAGTATTGGGGCACCCCAAGGTGAGAAACTTGGATGTATGTAACCATTTTTAAGCAATTCCTTTAGTTGCATATGCAACTCTTTCAACTCCGGTGTGCTCATTTCGTAAGGAGTTTTGGACACTGAGGAAGCTCCAAGAATTAAGTCGATAAAGAAAACAATATCTCTCTTTGGTGGCAATCCTAGCATTTCCCCAAACACATCTTCATATTTCCCCAATACTGGATAGTATTCAAGAATTGGCTCCTTATATTTTGTTGTATCTTCCATATGAGTGGCATATATTTGGCACCCTTTCCTAACATTTATTTTCAGCTGCAATGCTGGAATCTCTCTGACGAATAAATCTCTTGGAATACCTTGCACTATCCTTGAATTTCTTTCCTCATCAAGGCATGCAAAAGCCTTGTTGTAGCAATCTAGGATATCACAATGCTTGTCCAACCAATCCATACTAATCAAGAAATCAAATGACCCAAGTGGTATGATGTTCAAATATTCCTTAGTGTTAAGTCCATTCATGCTTATTGGGAAAGTTCATTAATTTTCCTCTTGGTTCCAGTGTCTAGTTGAACCAAACAAGACTTTTCATCCTTACGTATCTTCAATTTAAGTCTTTAAACTATTTTTGGGTCTATATAGGTATGATTAGCTCCAAAATAAATTAAAATAGCTATGGATTGATGATCATTATTACCTTCCACCTTGATCATGTGGGATTGATAGTACGCTTGTCTATTGTCCAAGGATGCATAAATCCTTGGTATGCTCCTGCCTACTTCATCCACCGTATCAACTTCGTGAATGTTATGCACAATCCTCATTCTAGCTCCTTTATGGGGACAATCTTTGTACATGCGGTCCACCTCGCATCCCCAATACGTTATGGGCTGTTTTCTTGGCCTTTTTATAGAGGAATATATCATATTGGGCTCATTTTGTGTCTGCTTCCCTTACCTATATGACTATGAATTATTCCTGAAGAAAGGTGGCTTGAATCCTTTCTTCCTTTGATCCATCTTGCCCCTGTTTTTGTTATCCCAAGCCTTTTGGAAAGATGGCCTTCCTTTGTTCTATTCATACAAATACTTAGCCTTCCTAATGGCCTCATCCAAAGTTCTAGGCTCATTAAAGTGAATTTTATCATTGTAAAAAGAAGGTAGTCCACTAAAAAATATTTGGAGTTTTACCTTCTCATCATGTATGAAGCCAACATACCTCAATAATTCAAGGAATCTCCTCTCATATTTATCCATTTTCATGCTTCCAAGCTTGAGTTCAAATAACTCTTGCATCTTCTTTTCATAATATTTCTCTGACAAGTGTTTCTCCTGAAAATACTTTTTGAACTCCCTCCTTGATATCCTCTTCTGATCAATGTGCTTAACAAGGTTGAGCTGATCCCACCATGTAGATGATTTTTCTTGAAGATGGTAGGTTGCAATTTTGGCTTCTACATTTGATGAATAATTGTGCAATTGGAAATATTTATTCATTTCCAACAGATACGCTTCTTCATATTCATCTTTCTTATGACAACTATCAAAAGTAGGAGGCTTAATATTCCTAAGCTTTCCTTGAAAATATTCTACTCCATACCTCCTCCTTTGTCTTCGGACATGGGACACACTTGGGATGCTCTCCGACCTTGAATGTGCATGCACTCTTTTGGTCAAGTGTCCTTGTGAGTGATGATGATGTCTAATAATAATCCTTGATTATCTGTATCCCCTATGATCATCCCTCTTATCATGAGAGTTGGATGCTTCTACTTGTCTTGCACTAGCTTCTTGTTTTGTGCCAAAATCTTTATTGACTTCTTTTTTTCTGCAACATATTTAGACTTTATAGCATCTCCTCCTAAAATCTTATTGTCCTTTTATTGTCTTCCCTATAGATCTGCACTTCTCATAGTCTCAACTAACTCCACTGGCCCAACTTTGCCTGTATGTCCATTAGACTCGGCCTCTGCATTTCCCATGTTGACATATAGATCTATGACATCCTCCTCATGGTTGTAGGATCCCTGTGCATCCTCCATATATATAGTCCTCATATAGGAACCAAATATGTTTTTCATGTACCTCTAATTCTGCAAGAAATGTGCATGCAACAATTCCTATTAGACCATGTGGTAAAATATTCCATTAATTAGGTTATAGCTCATTATTCAATTGAATTTATGAGGAGTAAGTATGCATTGAAATCCGATTTTGATTGTTTATATACATTCTCTTATGAATCATCTTTCCAACAACTGTACTCATGCCTCATTCTGAGTTCTGAGTGAGAAGTTATAACTCTTTGGGTTTTGTCATTTATACTCAATTTTGTCCTATTTTTAATGATGCATATTTTTTGATTGACCATTTGCTGCCACATGAAGAAGAAAATCCGCCAAGAACAAGAAAAACCTTTATATTGGGCACATATAATATTTATGAGTTTTAACATGCAAAAACTTTTGGATTCAAAATATGGTGCTCCAGTCAAATTCTGTGTAAATATGGAATTGATGACTTTGTGATTTTACACTCTCTCCAAACTTCAAAATTTTAGCCAAAACTGGCTATCTCCCAAACAAAGCAAAAATAGGAAAAAATTCCTAAAGACAAAGTTGTTCGGATTGATATGTAGATGTCGACTCAATAAAATTTTATGGATTGGTTTTTTTTAAAGTCCCTTTTCCTCTGAAGTTTTCAAAAATATTTGAAACGTACCCAAGAATATTGGATTTTTCCCTATTTGAGTATCCCCACACCATCCCCTTTCAAATTTCGCCAGTAGTCCAAATGGGTATCTTCATGCCCTCTTCTTGGACTCCCTATAAAAATTTCACCTTTATTTGGGCCCTGGTTACTGAGCACGATCGAGATATTCAAAAGTCACTAATTCACATTTTTCAGAAAATTTAAGCAGAATTAGCCAGTGGCCCTCACAAGATTTTTCATATCCCTCGTCACTACGAAAACACACCTAAAATTTCATTCTATTATGAGTTGAAATTCTCATGTTATGGCCAAAACAAGTTTTTGGCTCCAAATTGTTTTTTTGTAAAATGTTTATTTTTGCTGACGTGGCAACTTGGATGACATAGCATGGCATGTGGCTAATGATGTCCACGTGTCTTCCCATGATTAGGCCATGCCATCATCCTCCTTTCCTTCATCGACGATACATTTATTTTATTATTTTCGATATACAATGTTTACATATTGCATAGTTAGGTCCATTACCATACACCGTATTTACATTACATATCGCTAATATGAGGGTTAAAAATAGGGATGTTACAAAAGTCATGGAGGGACTAATGGGGCTTCCGTGGTGGCAACTTGGATGACATAGCATGACACGTGGCTAATGATGTCCACGTGTCTTCCCATGATTAGGCCATGTCATCATCCTCCTTTCCTTCATCGACGATACATTTATTTTATTATTTTTGATATACAATGTTTACATATTGCATAGTTGGGCCCATGAACATACACCATATTTACATTACATATCGCTAATATGAGGGTTAAAAATAGGGATGTTACAAAAGTCATGGAGGGACTAATGGGGCTTCCGTGACTAGGAGAAAAAATCAACATGGGCACCAAATGGAAATGTAGGTGGTAATAAGGGTAGCCATGATAGGTAGGCACTACCATGCAAGTTATGCCAAAGGAATACTGAAGAGTGGTTTATATCATGTTGCAACTTGGTGGGGTCAATCCTAAAGCATAATGAGAGGTAATAAGGTTAATAACCTAGAATGCACAAAGAAAAACGCTGGCCCTATATGCTAGTCAATAAAAAATTACCTCAAAAGGTGACCCTTGTTGTGAATCAAACTACCATCGACAATGGAAAAGGATCTACAAAAATTCAAAAAAACTTGTAGAAAGTGAATTGGAACAAAAATGAAGCGTTAACCAATCTTCAAAATGAAAAAATTAGGCCAAAAAATCTATAAATAGGTGAAAAATGAAAATTTAGAAAATTTGTACGATTCGCTTACCACCCATAGCTCTAGAGCCTTTATGAGAATTTGAATTCATTTAGTGTCCAGGAGAGTCGACCATGGTATTTCAACACCAAGAGGTCCAGGTAACCCTAGACTCTTATAGTGTCAAAGTCTCTGCACAACATGAATTGTTGTCAATGCCAACTCCTTAATATGAGAGTACCTCAATTCTAGTCCAACAAGCCCCTTACTAAGATAGTAAATCACGTGTTTGTGATGTGATCATCTTATGGAACCAAGACCATCCCAACGGTTGATTTGGATACTGCAAGATATAGTAAAAATTCCCTACTATGGCAAGGAGGAATTCACAATGGGGCTAACATGAGGGCCTTTTTCAAAGCCCCAAAAGAACGTTGCACTTGGTCATCCCACATAAATGACACTCCTTTCTTCAAAAGGTGCATGAATCCCTTCATAATCTCAACATTGATTCATTATTTATGATGAATCATCACTTTCCATTTAAGACTTTGAAGTTGATGAAGGGGGAAGATGAGCTATTTCCTCTACATTCAAAGGATCAACCATAATCCCATGCTTAGACACAATGAAGCCAAGTAATCTCCTAGATTCCACACAAAAGATGCACTTATGAGGGTTCAAACAAATATCATAATTTCTACATCTCCGAAACACACATGAAAATGAGTTGGATTTTGAGCCCTTTTCTTAGAATGATTGACCAAATAATCCAAATAAGCTTCAACGATATGCTTGATATCATGGAAATCAACTTTTTTGAGGCCAAAAGGCATTTTCCTATATAGAAATGTGGCCCAAAGAAAAATAAATGTAGTGTTAAGTTGATTTTCTAAATAGATATGAATTTGATTAAGCTGATCTTCTAAATAGATATGAATTTGATTATAACCAAATAATCCATCCATAAAGGAAAATAATTCATTTCTGGTACACTCATCAATAATCTGATCAAGATGTTATCCCTAAAGTTGTCCCTGACTTCTAGGGGAAAGCTAGGGAACCTCAGCTATTGGAATGTTTTGTTTGTTTTTTGAGTTTCATGGATGGAAAGGACAAGGTCAAGAAAAACACTAAGTGAAAGACTGAAATAAATACAAGATTAGTGATCAAGGTCATTGTGCATGGAGTCTCCTCACATATTTCATTGATCACAGGAAATCAAATCAATTATTAGATAGACATATTTAAGGCATAGGTAGGTAGAATAATAAAGAGAGCGAATATGGAAAACACATTCTTCACTATCATCTTAGACCCTCATAATCCATAAGAAGAATATTCATAAACATAATTTTTTTCTAAGGATGAATACTAGATATCTGAATGAACTTCACATACACAAAGTAAGCACACTAAAATATTGATGTACATGAAATCTGTAGAGCATCAATTCTCTTCCAAATAAGAAGAAACACATTGGAAGACACAAGCTAATAAACTAGATTTTCATATATCTCTGATGTTGAAATATATCAGGAAGAACTTCCCTCAGTTTTACAAATAAATCATGCTAAGGTCTCTGCCCCAAAGTCCATCTCTCCCCCCTTTTTCAAGATCTTGCATATTACATTTATAGATATGTGGATTAGTTTCAGATAGTCTCTCTCCCCCCCTTTTTTCAAGATCTTGCATATTACATTTATAGATATGTGGATTAGTTTCAGATAGTTTCCAGATCCACTTAGAATGGATTCGAATCCTATCTAAGACAACAAAATAGAAAAATAAAATGATTACAATCAATTACCCAGATTTTAGAGCAATAAAATCTGTTATAAATTTTAGAAAATAAAATCGATTGACAAGCCCAAAAAATAAGAGAAATGATTGGTCCTTTTAAAGTCTGGAATGATCTCCGATAATATGGATCTGTTACCAATATTCAAATGATCCGATGTTGTTATCTTGCCTTCAATTTGAGAGCAATTCGGTTGCTTATCTTCTGTCTGAGAATCTGGGAATGTTGGGATCGAATGCCAAAATTCTGCCTGGAAACCTGGAAATAACCCTTTGACCAAGATCCTCTACTGCCAGGTGCCCTAAATATGCCCGATTTATTACTTTCAAATCTGCTTCCTCCATCAGTTTCAACATAAGCTCACCTTTGAAATCTTCTTATGTTGCTTTTTGAAATGATGAACTACTTTTCAAAAATAGAATTTGTAGAAATTTTGACATATGGCAAGCTAATATACTGTAAAGGATCCTTTTATTCAACGAGATTCGATGCTCCAGAGCTTCATTAAAATCAATATCTTTTTCAGTTTGCTCATCTGAAATATTTAATTGCGCTCAAGACTGTAGAAGAGAGAAGAATAGAAATGCCAATGGTGGAGCTTTGGTTCAACTGGATTTCCAGGGGTATCGTCTGCCCTGTTCTTTCTACATATTGAATGATTTATCACTAATGAAACAAGATGTATATAACCAGTTGTTGTATACCATTGAAACTAGGGATAATTCCAAATTGAAGTTCAGATAACCTGTGATGCAACTTATGCATCCATGACAAACCATTGCGACCTCAAGTCCACCATCGACACACAATGGCATCCACTTTGATAATTTATCGAACCCTCCATCTAGAAACCAAAATGCAAAGCAAGCACACATTTTCTTCTATTATTAACTCCGAGAATCTTGTAAAACTTTTAACCCATGTTGAAAGGTTATTCGCAATTTTCCATCGCACCAGCCTTATGAGCTGCAAACATATTTGACATTTGCATATCCGGGCATGACACCAACGATCCTTTATACCTCCTTCCAGTCTCAAAATGACTTCAAGTTCAAAGTTAAAGGTTGATACCCCTGCGATACTTGGAGGCGCTTGCTCATCAATCTATTGATTTTGTTATTACATCTGGGCACTTTCCTTTAACATTTTTTTTCTCAATACTTAACAACTGGACTCAGGATTGAGCATTCTGTGTGTGTTTGCAGTAATAGGTGGCGATTTCACTTTTTCATACAATGGGTTTTATCCCACATGAAACAAAAATCATAATAGACAACCTTTTGTATTGAACAGTCTTTCCATATTCTATTGATATGCTGTGCACTACAATGTCTCCACGTGGGTGCTTGTTTTTGGTTGTATGCTTGGTGTGGTAATTTAGCATTGATGAACGTTGGCCCAATATCAATACATCAAATTGATGTGTGTGCTTGTCCTCGGTTATGCTTGGTGTGGTAATTTGTCATTGATGAATGTTGGCCCAATATTGATACATCAAGTTGATATGTGTGCTTGTCCTTGGTTATGCTTGGTGTGGTAATTGTGCTTGTCCTTGGTTATGCTTGGTGTGGTAATTTGGCATTTTGATGAACAAAGAGTGTTGATCATGTCAAAACAATAATAGGAATAAAATATAATAGTGTTGATCATGTGTGCTTGTCCTTGGTTATGCTTGGTGTGGTAATTGTGCTTGTCCTTGGTTATGCTTTTTTTTTCCAGATGAGAAATTAACTCGCTGGGAACCCACCCCGATACTTCCCCACATAGTGGATGATATGGGAGTGGAAAAACAACAGCCCCAGGGACTCATAGCTAGGCTTGAACCTGTGACCTCTCCCCAAACTGGGAGAGCGTGCCCACATCTTGCCAACTGAGCTATCCCTTGGGACTAAATCCTTGGTTATGCTTGGTGTGGTAATTTGGCATTTTGATGAACAAAGAGTGTTGATCATGCCAAAACAATAATAGGAATAAAATATAATAGTGTTGATCATGTCAAAATAATAGAAAAAATTCACAAAATTATGTTATATAGTGTTGATCATGCCAAAACAATAATAGGAATAAAATATAATAGTGTTGATCATGTCAAAATAATAGAAAAAATTCACAAAATTATGTTATATAATTTTTGATATATCAAAACGAAAAATAAGAGTATTGACCACGTCAAAAAAAAATCCTCGGTTGTATTTTTGGTGTGGTAATTTGGCATTTTGATGAACGTTGGCCCAATGTATTGATCATGTCAATACAAAACAAACAGTGTTGATCAGGCCAAAACAATAATAGGAATAAAAGATAACAATGTTGACCATGCCAAAACAAAACAATAGAAAAAATCCACAAAATTATGTTATATAATTTTTGATACATCAAAACGAAAAATAAGAGTGTTGACCATGCCAAAAAAAAATCCTCGGTTGTATGCTTGGTGTGGTAATTTGGCATTTTGATGAACNGGTGACAACTGATTCACCCCCCCTCTGAGTTGTTCAACACCATCTTGTAATATTTATATTTTTGTTGTACTTTATTTTTTTGTAAGATTTCTTTAACTTTTGCATAATGTGGGTATGCTTTTATAACTTCTAGAATCCTTTCTTTCAAATATGTCCTGCACATACTAATGGTTGCAACATGCATTTCATGCACCCTCCTACTATGTGCATCAACCACTTTATTCTCTTTTCCCTTAATGTGTTTGATGCCAAATTTGTATTCAATGAGAAATCCCAACCATCTAGTTTGTCTGGCATTCAATGTCGACTGCTCAAACAAGTGTTTCATATCGCTATGATATGTCTTCATCTTGAACTTTCTGCCCATGAGATAATGCCTCCACATTTTCAAGGCATGAACTATGGCTTCCAACTCTAAGTCATGGGTAGCATAATTCCTTTCATGTTCCTTGAGCTTCCTTGACTCATAACATATGACATGCCCATTTTGTGTAAGGACTCCACCAAGGGCTTCCTTGCATGCACTTGTGCACACAACACAATCTTCATTTGGATCTACAACCTTTAGAATAGGTGTATTGGTCAATAATTTTTTCAAATGCTGGAAAATCTCTTCACACTTGGGAGTCCATTCGAACTGTGTTCCCTTATTCTATAGTGAAGTGATTAGATGTGCAACCTTGGAGAAACCTTTAATGAATCTCCTATAATATCTAGCTAATAACATAAATGATATTACTTCCAAAACATTCTTTAGTTTCAACCAACTTTTAATTGCTTCAACTAATTTAGGGTCCATCGATATGCCCTCCTCTGAGACAATGTGGCCCAAATAATGGATTTGATTTTTATAGAAAGTACACTTTCTTAACTTGGCATACAATTGGTGCTCTCTCAACACTTCAAGTACCATTCAATTTTTTCTCATGCTCCTCCTCTATCTTGGAGTAGATAAGAATATCATCTAAGAAGACGATGTCAAATCTTGGTAATCTCTGAACACTGCATTCATTAGACACATAAAAGTAGCTGGTGCATTTGTCAAGCCAAATGACACCACCACAAACTCACAATGGCCATACCTAGTCCTGAATGTTATCTTGCTGGTGTCTTTTTTTTTTTTTATCTGATTCTTACTTGATGATAGCACGATCTCAAGTCAATATTGGAAAATATATTTGCTCGTTTCAATTGATAAAAAATATCATTGATCCGTGGTAAAGGGTACCTATTCTTCATAGTAACCTTATTAAGCTTTCTGAAGTCAATACACAAGCTCAGAGTTCCATATTTTTTCTTCACAAAGAGTATTGGGGCACCCCAAGGTGAGAAACTTGGATGTATGTAACCATTTTTAAGCAATTCCTTTAGTTGCATATGCAACTCTTTCAACTCCGGTGTGCTCATTTCGTAAGGAGTTTTGGACACTGAGGAAGCTCCAAGAATTAAGTCGATAAAGAAAACAATATCTCTCTTTGGTGGCAATCCTAGCATTTCCCCAAACACATCTTCATATTTCCCCAATACTGGATAGTATTCAAGAATTGGCTCCTTATATTTTGTTGTATCTTCCATATGAGTGGCATATATTTGGCACCCTTTCCTAACATTTATTTTCAGCTGCAATGCTGGAATCTCTCTGACGAATAAATCTCTTGGAATACCTTGCACTATCCTTGAATTTCTTTCCTCATCAAGGCATGCAAAAGCCTTGTTGTAGCAATCTAGGATATCACAATGCTTGTCCAACCAATCCATACTAATCAAGAAATCAAATGACCCAAGTGGTATGATGTTCAAATATTCCTTAGTGTTAAGTCCATTCATGCTTATTGGGAAAGTTCATTAATTTTCCTCTTGGTTCCAGTGTCTAGTTGAACCAAACAAGACTTTTCATCCTTACGTATCTTCAATTTAAGTCTTTAAACTATTTTTGGGTCTATATAGGTATGATTAGCTCCAAAATAAATTAAAATAGCTATGGATTGATGATCATTATTACCTTCCACCTTGATCATGTGGGATTGATAGTACGCTTGTCTATTGTCCAAGGATGCATAAATCCTTGGTATGCTCCTGCCTACTTCATCCACCGTATCAACTTCGTGAATGTTATGCACAATCCTCATTCTAGCTCCTTTATGGGGACAATCTTTGTACATGCGGTCCACCTCGCATCCCCAATACGTTATGGGCTGTTTTCTTGGCCTTTTTATAGAGGAATATATCATATTGGGCTCATTTTGTGTCTGCTTCCCTTACCTATATGACTATGAATTATTCCTGAAGAAAGGTGGCTTGAATCCTTTCTTCCTTTGATCCATCTTGCCCCTGTTTTTGTTATCCCAAGCCTTTTGGAAAGATGGCCTTCCTTTGTTCTATTCATACAAATACTTAGCCTTCCTAATGGCCTCATCCAAAGTTCTAGGCTCATTAAAGTGAATTTTATCATTGTAAAAAGAAGGTAGTCCACTAAAAAATATTTGGAGTTTTACCTTCTCATCATGTATGAAGCCAACATACCTCAATAATTCAAGGAATCTCCTCTCATATTTATCCATTTTCATGCTTCCAAGCTTGAGTTCAAATAACTCTTGCATCTTCTTTTCATAATATTTCTCTGACAAGTGTTTCTCCTGAAAATACTTTTTGAACTCCCTCCTTGATATCCTCTTCTGATCAATGTGCTTAACAAGGTTGAGCTGATCCCACCATGTAGATGATTTTTCTTGAAGATGGTAGGTTGCAATTTTGGCTTCTACATTTGATGAATAATTGTGCAATTGGAAATATTTATTCATTTCCAACAGATACGCTTCTTCATATTCATCTTTCTTATGACAACTATCAAAAGTAGGAGGCTTAATATTCCTAAGCTTTCCTTGAAAATATTCTACTCCATACCTCCTCCTTTGTCTTCGGACATGGGACACACTTGGGATGCTCTCCGACCTTGAATGTGCATGCACTCTTTTGGTCAAGTGTCCTTGTGAGTGATGATGATGTCTAATAATAATCCTTGATTATCTGTATCCCCTATGATCATCCCTCTTATCATGAGAGTTGGATGCTTCTACTTGTCTTGCACTAGCTTCTTGTTTTGTGCCAAAATCTTTATTGACTTCTTTTTTTCTGCAACATATTTAGACTTTATAGCATCTCCTCCTAAAATCTTATTGTCCTTTTATTGTCTTCCCTATAGATCTGCACTTCTCATAGTCTCAACTAACTCCACTGGCCCAACTTTGCCTGTATGTCCATTAGACTCGGCCTCTGCATTTCCCATGTTGACATATAGATCTATGACATCCTCCTCATGGTTGTAGGATCCCTGTGCATCCTCCATATATATAGTCCTCATATAGGAACCAAATATGTTTTTCATGTACCTCTAATTCTGCAAGAAATGTGCATGCAACAATTCCTATTAGACCATGTGGTAAAATATTCCATTAATTAGGTTATAGCTCATTATTCAATTGAATTTATGAGGAGTAAGTATGCATTGAAATCCGATTTTGATTGTTTATATACATTCTCTTATGAATCATCTTTCCAACAACTGTACTCATGCCTCATTCTGAGTTCTGAGTGAGAAGTTATAACTCTTTGGGTTTTGTCATTTATACTCAATTTTGTCCTATTTTTAATGATGCATATTTTTTGATTGACCATTTGCTGCCACATGAAGAAGAAAATCCGCCAAGAACAAGAAAAACCTTTATATTGGGCACATATAATATTTATGAGTTTTAACATGCAAAAACTTTTGGATTCAAAATATGGTGCTCCAGTCAAATTCTGTGTAAATATGGAATTGATGACTTTGTGATTTTACACTCTCTCCAAACTTCAAAATTTTAGCCAAAACTGGCTATCTCCCAAACAAAGCAAAAATAGGAAAAAATTCCTAAAGACAAAGTTGTTCGGATTGATATGTAGATGTCGACTCAATAAAATTTTATGGATTGGTTTTTTTTAAAGTCCCTTTTCCTCTGAAGTTTTCAAAAATATTTGAAACGTACCCAAGAATATTGGATTTTTCCCTATTTGAGTATCCCCACACCATCCCCTTTCAAATTTCGCCAGTAGTCCAAATGGGTATCTTCATGCCCTCTTCTTGGACTCCCTATAAAAATTTCACCTTTATTTGGGCCCTGGTTACTGAGCACGATCGAGATATTCAAAAGTCACTAATTCACATTTTTCAGAAAATTTAAGCAGAATTAGCCAGTGGCCCTCACAAGATTTTTCATATCCCTCGTCACTACGAAAACACACCTAAAATTTCATTCTATTATGAGTTGAAATTCTCATGTTATGGCCAAAACAAGTTTTTGGCTCCAAATTGTTTTTTTGTAAAATGTTTATTTTTGCTGACGTGGCAACTTGGATGACATAGCATGGCATGTGGCTAATGATGTCCACGTGTCTTCCCATGATTAGGCCATGCCATCATCCTCCTTTCCTTCATCGACGATACATTTATTTTATTATTTTCGATATACAATGTTTACATATTGCATAGTTAGGTCCATTACCATACACCGTATTTACATTACATATCGCTAATATGAGGGTTAAAAATAGGGATGTTACAAAAGTCATGGAGGGACTAATGGGGCTTCCGTGGTGGCAACTTGGATGACATAGCATGACACGTGGCTAATGATGTCCACGTGTCTTCCCATGATTAGGCCATGTCATCATCCTCCTTTCCTTCATCGACGATACATTTATTTTATTATTTTTGATATACAATGTTTACATATTGCATAGTTGGGCCCATGAACATACACCATATTTACATTACATATCGCTAATATGAGGGTTAAAAATAGGGATGTTACAAAAGTCATGGAGGGACTAATGGGGCTTCCGTGACTAGGAGAAAAAATCAACATGGGCACCAAATGGAAATGTAGGTGGTAATAAGGGTAGCCATGATAGGTAGGCACTACCATGCAAGTTATGCCAAAGGAATACTGAAGAGTGGTTTATATCATGTTGCAACTTGGTGGGGTCAATCCTAAAGCATAATGAGAGGTAATAAGGTTAATAACCTAGAATGCACAAAGAAAAACGCTGGCCCTATATGCTAGTCAATAAAAAATTACCTCAAAAGGTGACCCTTGTTGTGAATCAAACTACCATCGACAATGGAAAAGGATCTACAAAAATTCAAAAAAACTTGTAGAAAGTGAATTGGAACAAAAATGAAGCGTTAACCAATCTTCAAAATGAAAAAATTAGGCCAAAAAATCTATAAATAGGTGAAAAATGAAAATTTAGAAAATTTGTACGATTCGCTTACCACCCATAGCTCTAGAGCCTTTATGAGAATTTGAATTCATTTAGTGTCCAGGAGAGTCGACCATGGTATTTCAACACCAAGAGGTCCAGGTAACCCTAGACTCTTATAGTGTCAAAGTCTCTGCACAACATGAATTGTTGTCAATGCCAACTCCTTAATATGAGAGTACCTCAATTCTAGTCCAACAAGCCCCTTACTAAGATAGTAAATCACGTGTTTGTGATGTGATCATCTTATGGAACCAAGACCATCCCAACGGTTGATTTGGATACTGCAAGATATAGTAAAAATTCCCTACTATGGCAAGGAGGAATTCACAATGGGGCTAACATGAGGGCCTTTTTCAAAGCCCCAAAAGAACGTTGCACTTGGTCATCCCACATAAATGACACTCCTTTCTTCAAAAGGTGCATGAATCCCTTCATAATCTCAACATTGATTCATTATTTATGATGAATCATCACTTTCCATTTAAGACTTTGAAGTTGATGAAGGGGGAAGATGAGCTATTTCCTCTACATTCAAAGGATCAACCATAATCCCATGCTTAGACACAATGAAGCCAAGTAATCTCCTAGATTCCACACAAAAGATGCACTTATGAGGGTTCAAACAAATATCATAATTTCTACATCTCCGAAACACACATGAAAATGAGTTGGATTTTGAGCCCTTTTCTTAGAATGATTGACCAAATAATCCAAATAAGCTTCAACGATATGCTTGATATCATGGAAATCAACTTTTTTGAGGCCAAAAGGCATTTTCCTATATAGAAATGTGGCCCAAAGAAAAATAAATGTAGTGTTAAGTTGATTTTCTAAATAGATATGAATTTGATTAAGCTGATCTTCTAAATAGATATGAATTTGATTATAACCAAATAATCCATCCATAAAGGAAAATAATTCATTTCTGGTACACTCATCAATAATCTGATCAAGATGTTATCCCTAAAGTTGTCCCTGACTTCTAGGGGAAAGCTAGGGAACCTCAGCTATTGGAATGTTTTGTTTGTTTTTTGAGTTTCATGGATGGAAAGGACAAGGTCAAGAAAAACACTAAGTGAAAGACTGAAATAAATACAAGATTAGTGATCAAGGTCATTGTGCATGGAGTCTCCTCACATATTTCATTGATCACAGGAAATCAAATCAATTATTAGATAGACATATTTAAGGCATAGGTAGGTAGAATAATAAAGAGAGCGAATATGGAAAACACATTCTTCACTATCATCTTAGACCCTCATAATCCATAAGAAGAATATTCATAAACATAATTTTTTTCTAAGGATGAATACTAGATATCTGAATGAACTTCACATACACAAAGTAAGCACACTAAAATATTGATGTACATGAAATCTGTAGAGCATCAATTCTCTTCCAAATAAGAAGAAACACATTGGAAGACACAAGCTAATAAACTAGATTTTCATATATCTCTGATGTTGAAATATATCAGGAAGAACTTCCCTCAGTTTTACAAATAAATCATGCTAAGGTCTCTGCCCCAAAGTCCATCTCTCCCCCCTTTTTCAAGATCTTGCATATTACATTTATAGATATGTGGATTAGTTTCAGATAGTCTCTCTCCCCCCCTTTTTTCAAGATCTTGCATATTACATTTATAGATATGTGGATTAGTTTCAGATAGTTTCCAGATCCACTTAGAATGGATTCGAATCCTATCTAAGACAACAAAATAGAAAAATAAAATGATTACAATCAATTACCCAGATTTTAGAGCAATAAAATCTGTTATAAATTTTAGAAAATAAAATCGATTGACAAGCCCAAAAAATAAGAGAAATGATTGGTCCTTTTAAAGTCTGGAATGATCTCCGATAATATGGATCTGTTACCAATATTCAAATGATCCGATGTTGTTATCTTGCCTTCAATTTGAGAGCAATTCGGTTGCTTATCTTCTGTCTGAGAATCTGGGAATGTTGGGATCGAATGCCAAAATTCTGCCTGGAAACCTGGAAATAACCCTTTGACCAAGATCCTCTACTGCCAGGTGCCCTAAATATGCCCGATTTATTACTTTCAAATCTGCTTCCTCCATCAGTTTCAACATAAGCTCACCTTTGAAATCTTCTTATGTTGCTTTTTGAAATGATGAACTACTTTTCAAAAATAGAATTTGTAGAAATTTTGACATATGGCAAGCTAATATACTGTAAAGGATCCTTTTATTCAACGAGATTCGATGCTCCAGAGCTTCATTAAAATCAATATCTTTTTCAGTTTGCTCATCTGAAATATTTAATTGCGCTCAAGACTGTAGAAGAGAGAAGAATAGAAATGCCAATGGTGGAGCTTTGGTTCAACTGGATTTCCAGGGGTATCGTCTGCCCTGTTCTTTCTACATATTGAATGATTTATCACTAATGAAACAAGATGTATATAACCAGTTGTTGTATACCATTGAAACTAGGGATAATTCCAAATTGAAGTTCAGATAACCTGTGATGCAACTTATGCATCCATGACAAACCATTGCGACCTCAAGTCCACCATCGACACACAATGGCATCCACTTTGATAATTTATCGAACCCTCCATCTAGAAACCAAAATGCAAAGCAAGCACACATTTTCTTCTATTATTAACTCCGAGAATCTTGTAAAACTTTTAACCCATGTTGAAAGGTTATTCGCAATTTTCCATCGCACCAGCCTTATGAGCTGCAAACATATTTGACATTTGCATATCCGGGCATGACACCAACGATCCTTTATACCTCCTTCCAGTCTCAAAATGACTTCAAGTTCAAAGTTAAAGGTTGATACCCCTGCGATACTTGGAGGCGCTTGCTCATCAATCTATTGATTTTGTTATTACATCTGGGCACTTTCCTTTAACATTTTTTTTCTCAATACTTAACAACTGGACTCAGGATTGAGCATTCTGTGTGTGTTTGCAGTAATAGGTGGCGATTTCACTTTTTCATACAATGGGTTTTATCCCACATGAAACAAAAATCATAATAGACAACCTTTTGTATTGAACAGTCTTTCCATATTCTATTGATATGCTGTGCACTACAATGTCTCCACGTGGGTGCTTGTTTTTGGTTGTATGCTTGGTGTGGTAATTTAGCATTGATGAACGTTGGCCCAATATCAATACATCAAATTGATGTGTGTGCTTGTCCTCGGTTATGCTTGGTGTGGTAATTTGTCATTGATGAATGTTGGCCCAATACTGATACATCAAGTTTTTGGTTGTATGCTTGGTGTGGTAATTTAGCATTGATGAACGTTGGCCCAATATCAATACATCAAATTGATGTGTGTGCTTGTCCTCGGTTATGCTTGGTGTGGTAATTTGTCATTGATGAATGTTGGCCCAATACTGATACATCAAGTTTTTGGTTGTATGCTTGGTGTGGTAATTTAGCATTGATGAACGTTGGCCCAATATCAATACATCAAATTGATGTGTGTGCTTGTCCTCGGTTATGCTTGGTGTGGTAATTTGTCATTGATGAATGTTGGCCCAATACTGATACATCAAGTTGATATGTGTGCTTGTCCTTGGTTATGCTTGGTGTGGTAATTGTGCTTGTTCTTGGTTATGCTTGATGTGGTAATTTGGCATTTTGATGAACAAAGAGTGTTGATCATGCCAAAACAATAATAGGAATAAAATATAATAGTGTTGATCATGTGTGCTTGTCCTTGGTTATGCTTGGTGTGGTAATTGTGCTGATCATGCCAAAACAATAATAGGAATAAAATATAATAGTGTTGATCATGTGTGCTTGTCCTTGGTTATGCTTGGTGTGGTAATTGTGCTTGTCCTTGGTTATGCTTGGTGTGGTAATTTGGCATTTTGATGAACAAAGAGTGTTGATCATGCCAAAACAATAATAGGAATAAAATATAATAGTGTTGATCATGTGTGCTTGTCCTTGGTTATGCTTGGTTATGCTTGGTGTGGTAATTGTGCTTGTCCTTGGTTATGCTTTTTTTTTCCAGATGAGAAATTAACTCGTTGGGAACCCACCCCGATACTTCCCCACATAGTGGATGATATGGGAGTGGAAAAGCAGCAGCCTCAGGGACTCATAGCTAGGCTTGAACCTGTGACCTCTCCCCAAACTGGGAGAGCGTGCCCACATCTTGCCAACTGAGCTATCCCTTGGGACTAAATCCTTGGTTATGCTTGGTGTGGTAATTTGGCATTTTGATGAACAAAGAGTGTTGATCATGCCAAAACAATAATAGGAATAAAATATAATAGTGTTGATCATGTCAAAATAATAGAAAAAATTCACAAAATTATGTTATATAGTGTTGATCATGCCAAAACAATAATAGGAATAAAATATAATAGTGTTGATCATGTCAAAATAATAGAAAAAATTCACAAAATTATGTTATATAATTTTTGATATATCAAAACGAAAAATAAGAGTATTGACCACGTCAAAAAAAAATCCTCGGTTGTATTTTTGGTGTGGTAATTTGGCATTTTGATGAACGTTGGCCCAATGTATTGATCATGTCAATACAAAACAAACAGTGTTGATCAGGCCAAAACAATAATAGGAATAAAAGATAACAATGTTGACCATGCCAAAACAAAACAATAGAAAAAATCCACAAAATTATGTTATATAATTTTTGATACATCAAAACGAAAAATAAGAGTGTTGACCATGCCAAAAAAAAATCCTCGGTTGTATGCTTGGTGTGGTAATTTGGCATTTTGATGAACKTTGGCCCAATATTGATACATCAAAACCAAAACAAACAGTGTTGACCATGCCAAAACAATAATAGGAATAAAAGATAACARTGTTGACCATGCCAATACAAAACAACAAAYAGTGTTGATCATGCCAAAACAATAATAGGATTAAAAGATAACARTGTTGACTATGCCAAAACAAAACAATAGAAAAAATCCACAAAATTATATTATATAATTTTTGATACATCAAAACGAAAAATAAGAGTGTWRACCATGCCAAAACAAAACAATAGAAAGATCAAAACAAAACAAACAGTGTTGACCATGCCAAAACAATAATAGGAATAAAGGATAACAGTGTTGACCATGCCAAAACAAAACAAATTGTCCTCGGTTGTATGCTTGGTGTGGTAATTTGGAATTGATGAACGTTGGCCCAATATTGATACATCAAAACAAAAAATAACAATTTTGACCATGCCAAAACAAAACAAATAGTGTTGACCATGCCAAAACAATAATAGGAATAAAAGATAACATTGTTGACCATGCCAAAACAAAACAAACAGTGTTGACCATGCCAAAACAAAACAATAGAAAATATCCACAAAATTATATTATATAATTTTTGATACATCAAAACTAAAAATAAGAGTGTTGACCATGCCAAAACAAAACAAACAGTGTTGACCATGCCAAAACAAAACAATAGAAAAATTCCACAAAATTATATTATATAATTTTTGATACATCAAAACTAAAAATAACAGTGTTGACCATGCCAAAACAAAACAAGATAACAATGTTGACCATGCCAAAACAAAACAAGATAACAATGTTGACCATGCCAAAACAAAACAATAGAAGAAATCCACAAAATTATATTATATAATTTTTGATACATCAAAACTAAAAATAAGAGTGTTGACCATGCCAAAACAAAACAATAGAAAAATTCCACAAAATTATATTATATAATTTTTGATACATCAAAATGAAAAATAACAGTGTTGACCATGCCAAAACAAAACAATCTGGGCCTGTTACAAAGCTTTCCCAGATAAATCAAAACGAAAAATAACAGTGTTGACCATGCCAAAACAAAACAATAGAAAAATTCCACAAAATTATATTATATACTTTTTGATACATCAAAACGAAAAATAACAGTGTTGACCATGTAAAAACAAAACAATCTGGGCCTGTTCCAAAGCTTTCCCAGATAAAACAAGAGAATTTTTGATATATCAAAACGAAAAATAACAGTGTTGACCATGCCAAAACAAAAGAAACAATGTTGACCATTCCAAAACAAAACAATAAAAAAATTCCACAAAATTAGATTATATAATTTTTAATACATCAAAATGAAAAATAACAGTGTTGACCATGCCAAAACAAAACAATCTGAGCCTGTTCCAAAGCTTTCCCATATAAAACAAGAGAATTTTGCCCTAACTAAACATTCCTTCAAGAGGAGTAGAGAAAAAAAACCTCTCACTAAAGAAATCCAACACGAAAAGGAACACAAATATACAAATACCAGGTTCTTTGTCAAGAGGAAATAATCAATCCCTGAAACTAGGAGACAACTAGCCTCTATCAAGTTAAAAGATATCCTCAAAGAGATTAAGCCCTGCTTTCTCTCCGTCCCAAGTGTAGTATGTCAGCCTTCCTTTTAGTGATGTTAATGATTCCTTTGACATCTGATCAACAACTCTATTTGTTTCTACGAAAATATGATGAAAATGTATACTCTGAAAGGTTTGAACCAACTATTTAATGTGGCTTTTCCACGCTTCAATGATGATTGCCTGAAGCCTTCTTTTCTGATCCAGCCAGTCTATTATAACCTTCGAATCCCCCATTACTTGAATACAATGAAGGTCCAACATTTTGGTGAGAGTAAGAGTACCCCAGGCTCCTAGCAGTTCTGCTTTTGTGTTTGTCCCCTCCTCACAATTTAAAAACCAACAGAAGACTTGAGAATTTGCGCACATAATAGTACCTCTCGCGCCATAGTTTGATCCTCCTGCATTTGCAACTCCATCGAAATATGCTATAGAGTGTCCCACTTTTTTCATGATAGGTTTTTGTCTAAGTGTAGAAGAAATCCAAGCTGGAGTAGTGATATTTATAACTCCAAAAACCTTAGAGCAGACGGCCCAGGCCGAGGGCGAATGTCCTTCAAAAAGAGTCTTATTGCGTTCTTTCCATAAGAACCAACATATTAATATCGGAATGTGTTTAGGAACTTGACTATTCAACATCCAGTTATTCATGCACTCGTTCAGGGAGGTACCTGCCCATTGACAATTGAAGTTTAAAGTATGTGCACATTTAGCCCATGTTGACCGTGTGAAATTGCAGGTGATGAATAGGTGATTTAAATCTTCCGCTCTCTGATTGCAAAGGCAACAAACACTTGGTCCCACCCACCCTTTCCTCTGCAGTTTCTCCCATGTTAATATCTTATTTTGCAAAGCAAGCCATAAAAAAAGAATAATCTTTAGAGGTAATGGCCATTTCCAGAGGTTTTTCTTCCAGCCGCTCCACGTTGGGATCTCTTTCAATGAAAAAATCGCTTCGTAGGTGTTTTTAATTGATAATTCTCCTTTGTTATCTATACCCATCCAAACCAAAGAGTCTAGCTCATTTGTCTGAAGTGCAATGCTGACGCCCTTTAGATCCCTTACATATCTATTCCAATCCTCTGAAAGTGTCCCTGTCAAACCCAAGTCTGTGCTGCTCTTCCACATCTCGACTGCCGTGGCCGGATTTTTAGCTTCTACTGTGTTTGCAAGAACATTGATCTGAATATTATTTAATTGGTTTATAGTCTCATTTAAGAGGAAGGATTTATCACCTAATCTCAGAATCCTGTCCCTCTCTGCTAAAATCAAAGACCCCACTCTTGGTCTCCAACTTATCCAATGGAGAATAATGGGTACGGTGCGCACCAGGCTCGACCATATCCTTGAAGTAGACTTAGTTTCATGAGAAGGCTTCCTAAGCCAGTTGATTAGCGAGGTAGTCTGCAAGTATTTGCTCATCACAATTCGGTGCCAAATACTATCATGGTTTAATAACCTTCACAAAGTATTAGTATTTAGAGATTTATTGAAGATTTGGAGGTTTCGAAAAACCCAACCCCCCAGCTTTTTCGCTCTGGATAGAGTTTTACACCGACAGAGGTGAAAGTGCTGGGATTCATAATGACCACTCCATAGGAAATGGAACATCACTTTCCTGATTCTACTCATAACTGAAAGAGGCAGGGCCTCCATAAACATCCAAAAAACTGGTTGGGCTTCTAACACAACTTTAACCAAAATGTATCTTCCACCCAATGACAACCAACGATTGCACCAAAAACCAACCTTCTTTAAAAGTTTTGCAATTAACCAATCCCAATCACTTGTGCGATGCGCTCATGTTTTAGCATGTAACCCAAGTATCTAAAACCGCCAGAGAGTGGAGTAAAGGAGAAAGGGAGAATTAATTTGAATGGATCTAACTCAATCTTTGTGGATCCTTCAAAAAGCACATACGTTTTCTGATGGTTCAATGACAATCCAAAAACTTTGCAAAATAGGCCAAGTAGCCTAATTATCTCAGTCCATTCATTAACAGAGGACTTAGACATAATAATTACATCGTCCACAAATAGTATATGTAAAATATTAATCATCCTCGAAACTTTTATACCAGACACTGCTCCTCTCGCCAGACCGTCTTTCATTAGTAAACTGAGGCCTTCCATCACCAAAATGAAGAGCAATAGTGACAGTGGGCATCCTTGCCTAACCCCCCTGCCACTTCTGAAGAAATCCGTAGCCTCTCCGTTTATTAAATCCGCAAAGGAAGAGGAAGTTAAGCAAGACATTATCCAATTTGTCAAATCTAGGCCAGCTCCGATTTTTAGAAGAATCAACCTCAAAAAATCCCTGTCAATACTATCACATGCTTTCTTAAGATCCATATTTTTAGCACTTGGTTCCTCGGGTACTTGTTAACATATGAAATCAAATTTTACAATAGGAATAAAATATTTTTAGCATTTGGTTCCTCGGGTACTTGTTAACATATGAAATCAAATGAAATTGGCCAAGTAGGTCAATATATTTTTTAATTTTTTAAATAGACATAATAAAGGCTCCAATATTTTTAATGAAACATATACAACCCGAGATCAATAGGGAAAACAAAGTAGGTACTTACACCACATTTCAAGAAAATTACCCATGCGAGGAAAATCATACATTGCAAAAATGGGTGCTATGAGAATGCAATGCTTTTGGCAACGCCCCTGCTATTGGTCAAATGTCAAAATTTAAATGATGCAAATTTGAGTGCTAACACAAGGAAAGGCATAAGATAGTTTTCTTTTCGACAAGCATTGTTTAGATACAAAAAATCAGTACACATGTGAATCACCCCCTACTTATTCATGATAGGAAACAAATTGGATACACACTCAGTTAGGGGGATTGGGTAGATAAATCCAACTATAATTAACTTTTCTTCCTTGGCCTTGATGGCAACAAGTTTCTTTGGATTAAATAGTCATAGATTCTATTGTATAGGATTAGCACGAACGCAAGTTGGAATTTCATTCTTGACTATCTGAGGATCAATAATAGGAATTTCTTCATAAGACCAAACAAATACATCATGGAATTCCTTGAATAAAGGAGTATAAATTTGAATTCATCAAGAAAACAATATGATCCAACTAGGATATTTTCCACGATGCCAGGTTTGATAGAGAGTCGTTTGTCATAGTTTTAGAAATGTTATCCATATTCCCTTCCATGTACACACTTGGCACAAAAATGGGATTTTGGCACCAATCAAGACCTCTATTTAAGATGCAATCCTTTACTCCAACCCCTAAGTTGGCCAAGTTAGGAAGAAAATATGAGTGATGATGCATGCCTTCCCATGGACATTTTGAATTAGTCATTACCTCTAAGATAGATTCATCCAAGTGCAAAACCATGTCCAAGAAGTTTATAGAAATAAGGGGATTGAAGGCCCATATATGGAATGTGGATTAATGATACTCATCCCGAAGTGGGAGATTCTGATGAGAGTCTATAGAGGATTTTTGAATAGCTTGATAAATAGCTTCAACTACAGACAAGTTGGAACAAGACCTATGTAGTTAGTTCTAGACTTGAAATCCAATGGATCTGCGACAACCCATGTATCTTCTCTAAAATAAGCAAGATTAAAGGAATCAATGCATGATGATACCAAATTCTCTTCAACATATGACATTTGGAAAGGGACCATAGATGCATTAGTGACTGCCAACATCACATAAATTGGTTCAACGGTTAAGTAACAAACCAATGAAGGGAATTCTGGAATGCAGAAGACTGACCTATTCTCTTGCTTAGTATAGGAACAATGTGCGCTAACCTTCTAACCTGGAAGGAGGAGACTACTCTCCTTCCAGGGAACCCAGGACCCCTTCTCCCCTTTCAGAGAGATACTTTCGCAATCCAACACCGATACTTTCAAATAACTTACTAGAATCACCTACAAATGGAATGTTTGTCCCAACTTTGGAACTTGAATTAGACATACAATAGGCCAATTGGTCAATTGTGACTATCTTACCTTGATGAGGAAATTTTATCACGTACTGTGACATGACATTAGTCATTGCATACATCCAACTTTGTCCCAAAAGAAGATTATAGTCAAGAGGAGCATCAACGACCTCTACCTCAATAGTAATAGTTTTGTCCCCTAGTTCGATTAGATGGGTAGAGATGTTTCTGATTGGTTTAAAAGTTTCACCATCAAAATATTTTGACAATGCTATAGAAGGGCTAAGCTCCAGGGAGCCTAAAGATCGCCAACATGACAAATACATGATGCACGTAGAAGCTCCCTCATCAACCACACACTTGAAAATATTCATGTTGCATGAAGATATCTATATCCAAAAATGGGCACGGTGAGCAAGTAGCAGTGTAGCTTGATCAAGGTCAAATGTAAGTAACTGAGCATCTAAAGGATCAACCTTGCCAATAACATCCAACAATGCCTTACGTTGTTGGGGAAGCTCTGAAGGAATTCTAAAGTAGACATGGCGAAAGGAACCTGTTGTCGCAGGAAAAATTCCCTTCAATAGATTGGGGTACTTCCTGGTATGAGGTCCGAATTAGACTTCACACCATTTGGATTAGGAGACCCATCTAGATTCTAGCTTGACTACCATTACTAAGGTGAGAGTGAACGAAAGGTTGATGTGAGGGGGATGTGAAATGCAACCTAATGCTAATTGCTGAAAATAAATCTATCCTATCCTATCCTAGCTAGGAGAAACTTAGGGTGACTAATGAACATACTGAAATATTAATAATCCCTACATTAAACATTCATTCAAATAGTTGTAAGAAAGAAGCAAAGACTAATAACATGCACATATGGAAGCATAACCAAATAAATCTTAGTTATGCATTCATACATATAAAACCTGCTCATTATCTCAGAACGATTTATGAAAGAGAAAGACAATTACTGCAGAAAATTTCCATACACAAAAGAACAATCTATCTGGGCAAAGAAATCCTTACAATGCTTCGGGGCAGTAAAGCATTCACTTTCTTTTCTGCCTCAACTGCTTCTTTCTTACTTTCTTTTACTGCCTCAACTGCTGCTTTCTTTTCTGCCTCACTGTTGCTTGTTGTCGTTGAATCTTGACTTGTTCTTCTTTTCTCTTCTTTTGATCCTTAGTTTTTGCTTTAGCAGTTTCAACTACTTTTCTCTTTCTCTCCTCTTCTTTCTGTTCCTTATCCTTCCATTCCTTTTCTTTCTTTCTTTGTTTAGCTTTAACTATTGCTGCTACTTTGGTAGATTCCTCCTCTTTTCTTTTTTGTTCAGTTTATTGTTTTGCATGGTCTTCGTCCTCCTGTCTTTTTTGCTGAGCTTCTCTGGCTCTTTATTCATCTTCTACTTTTCCCTCTTTTTGTGGGTCACCTCTTCTTTTGAAGATCACATCATGATATGTTCTATCTCTATAGTGAATCTCTTCTTCTTCCCAGACATCTGTCGTGTAACTCCACCTATATTTGTGGTTGTTGTAGTGGGTGATGACAATGTTCAAGGGATCATGTCTTCAAAATCTCTCTTCGCTGAAGTGGAAAGAGGCCAATGTGTTTAGTTCTTTCTATTCTTTTTTGACATCCTTGAATGAATATGAACCGACCTAGAGTGGGAGAGGGGGCCGGATAGGCTTTTTTTATTTTTTTTTATTTTTTATCTCTGTATAGTGCTACGCCCACCTCGTGTATCACCATCTGTTAAGCGATTTTTTGCAGAACCATCCCGTTTGGGACAAACTTTGGGAGTAGATGGGGGGCTTTGGTGGCCCCATACACCTTGATATATGTGTTGTATTCGAGGAGGTACCAATCACCTACCCTCTATATAATGGCCTGAGCCTTATCTATCATACAAGGTGCAGGTGAACATAATATGAGCTAGTATAGGGGAATCAAGAAATGTTCACAGATTTTCTGATATTCGAAGCGATATTTTTTCTCCCACAACACTTTGCAATAAATGTGAATTAGGGGATCAATTGGCTACCATGCCCAATCCATCTGTGGAAAAACATGAACCACACACATTATATCGAGGAGATATGATGACATGTGAAACCTTGGAAACTTTCTTGGAGCCATGTGTTTTGCAGTTGTAAGCGCTTGTTCCAAAGTAGAGGATAGGATGTCTTCCTAGTTAAATGTCGACCCAGAGGCTGTGACATAATAGAGGAGGGAACCCAAAATATTTTGAACTTCTAGGCATTAGGTTCTCCATAAAGCGTACACAACATAGCTATTGCATACTGATATGGTAGCTTGAGTGAATTTGTTGGATATTCATTGGATGCCTCAGTCTTGAAAATATTGCCTAGTTTGTACCATGTCTTTAGGAGATCTCTGGGGTTGTGAGGGAAACTCTTCACTAGGTCCTCATCTAATGCCTTTTCCCCTTCATCTAGAAGATAACAGGAAGCGACCACTAAAGCCTGGAAGGAGACGAATGGATGGCCTTTGGTATTCAATATATACTTGTTATCCATATTGGCATGTTATGCATGAGATGGCTTCAACGCACAAAAACACTGTTGCATGGGTTGCTAGCTTACATAACTTAGGCCTCCTGATATATCTGTATATATCAAGATTAGGATCCTGTTCAGAAAGTTGCAGGAAGGTCTGGTTGGTGAACATTTGGTATACTTCACCCACTTAAGTGAGGTTTCTCTATCAATGAAGCCTTTGGTATCATTGTAGACATGCCCTAGAGTATCGACATTTTCTTCCTCGTTATCCCTCTCTGTGGGAACCTCTTCAAAGGGAGCCTTTTCTGAAGTTTGGGATCCTTTTAACTCAAGTTTGGAATAAAGTGTAGAACAAAGGGAACTGGACAGGGTTTGGGAACATACCTATAACCGAAGAATTTGGGTTGTCCAAGGACCGGGCGTTCGGAGCGTTTGAGGACCGGGTGATCGAGGACTAAATGTTGTCGAGAGGTTGGACTCTTTTCTTTATCGATCCCGTCAACAAATGGTGGGAAACATGAGGCAAAACGGGGTTAAATAGTCTCTTGTGGGTGTTTTAGCATGAGAAACGGTGTATTTACCATGCGAGAAGACTGAGTACACATGTGCCATGAGACCCACCACTATATCAGCGTGGAGAAGCAATCTTTGTACCAGCGTGTCGGAGGTCAAAAGCGATTTTTCCTCCAACACGCCGACACACTTAAGTGTTTTGGCATCCGACATGAGCATATGTATCAACGACAAGAAAAGAATCGAGCGCCGATGTGTCGACATTTGAAAGAGGATCGAGCATCGATGCATCGATAGATGGAAGACGATCAAGCTCCGGCATATCGACGCCAAAATAGAGATCGAGCTCTGACGTATTGTCACCAAAATAGAGATTTGGTCCGGCATATCGGAGCCAAAAGAGGATAAGCCTCCACTGTGTCGGTGTTTGAAAGAGGATTAACCCTCGACGAAGGAAAGCACTCGTGAAATTTCTAAGTGTAAAAGTGTTTTTTTAGCGTATCGATGAAGATAGACCATTTCCATCGACAAAGGGTGTATCGACTATAAATGATGTTCTTCTCCGCTCTATTAGAAGGAAAATGTTTTCTTCCCGTCAACATAATTTGTGTTGGCGGTCCAAGGGAAAGATTAAATTCCCCATAAATGGAGCCTAAGAGAGGCAAAAGAAAGAGAGGAGTTTGAGCTTGTACAAAAAAAAATCAAAGTCCTTCCAGATGATAAGAATCTTGAAAACATAGATGGAGGGTTCCCTATTACTTGACATAAAATAATGGCTTGAGAGATGAAGTTAAGAAAAGGGAAGGTGTTGTTACTGGCACAACAACATCTAAGCTAAATCTTCTACAATATTGTAATTTTGAATCGCTGGCACATTAACATTATGCACAATCATTTATTATACATGTTTGGGAGGGTGTGACAATTTGTCAATAATTGACCTCTCTATATGTATGTAGAGGGCTAGTTGATGTGGGAGCATCTTTATCATTTGATCAAGTTACCATATTACTGTAGTTATGAGCCTCGATCTGAATGTTAACATCCTTATCATGCATGGAAATATTGTTACTCGAACTACTACCCCTATGTGATAGGGAATCTTGATTGTCTCTTGTGGGAGGGAAAGGTTACCAATAACCATTTTCTAATATTATGGAGGAAAACAGTTGGTAAGTACCACATGAGTTTTATCTTCCTATTGAACCATGCATCATTGGATTTCCTCCATATTGGGGCATAGATGAGTCAAATGATTGAATTTTCAAATATTACAGGGGAATTCGACCTTCATCTTCTCCTTTTTTCCCTAGTATCATTGTTCGTCTTCTTATTTTTAATGAACTAAAAGGAAACCCCATGTTGGGTATGACTGTGCTTCCTGTAGGAATTCCATAAAATAGATTTAATGTGCTTCTAGGTGTAAATCCAAATTCATGAGCAAATCCATATCTAGGGATAAATCTGAATCTAATAATATTTTTATCTCCCAAAGTAGATCCAAAACTTGGAACAATAGTGCCTCCAGTCAATAGTCTAATACTATAGAAACCTAATGATGTAGTCGTGATTTTAAATGACATCCTAAAATGAGCATTTACACCACTTTGAGGGATGTTACCATAAGGATTACTCCCACCAATCAACATAATAGTAGGGACACTCATGCCCCCAGTAGGAATACATGGAATAACATGATTAAAACCTTCAGTACTTGATGAACCAATAACACGTGCCATCCCAAACCAAGTATGTAATAAACTTAGTAGTGAAACAAACATATTTATGGGTGGAAATACACCAAACTGTACAACTACTAGATCTTGGTAATTAGTCAAAGGAGGATGAAAACTAACTGGGGTAGAATTGTCACCGACCTCTACCTCTGGTGGAACACTATGCTCACCTAGACCTTCCACCCAAAACTCCTTAGTAATAGGTACTTCCTCAACTAGGCTGTTCAAAGTGGCTTGCACTTTGTCCTCAAAATCACCTGAAAGGTTATTTGGACTTAACAGTCTACGCCTTATGGAAGGTAGTCCCATTAACTTAGGGGAAATTCCTTGGTTCCTCTGAGATCAATGGAGTGACTAGTCAACCACTTTGATGAAATAGAAACTAAACACAATACATGCAAAGTTCACTCAATATCAAAGTCCTAGGGCCAACTACAATGCACCATCAATAAACACTCCATTAAAATGTTCTTAGAGAGAAAAAACAAGCAAAAACACTCTTCGAGATAATAGACACTCAATGTGATAAAATCCTTGAGTGCACACTCAGTGAAGAGTCGAACAAAGCCTTCCAAAAATCAACCTTGGTGTAGTGAGACCCAATACCAATTAATGAATGAAGAAGGGACAGTTATGATAGCCCTCACACACTAATTACCCAAGGTGAAAGTGCCCTCATGAAGATGGGCACCCTCCAAGGGAGCTAAGGTGGATGTTGTGCATTTGTATTAGGTACCACGAGCACTTTCCACTTTCACTCACTTGTGAGAAACTTAGGAAAATCCACTAAGTTTACCACTTCACAATTGGTAGTTGGGAAAAATAGTTGTGGGTCAAGTTTTTGCATTGGATAGGAGATATGAGACTTCATCTTGCAACCAAAACCTTAGAAAAAAGGCTTCACCCCAAGGATCTGCCATTTCTACCAAGGCCCCCTAGTATGCATCCACCCACCGATAAGAGTGAGAGGCGATATCTCAACACCCAAATTGGCTTGAATTAGTGATTGACTCCTTTGTGATAGCCTCTTTCCTAGCACATATTTTTTCTACTAACAAATTTTTCACTCTTCAATAGAATCCTAGTTTTTTTTGAGTGGCCTTAGACAATTTACTCTCCAAACCTACAACTAAGGCCCTCTCACATAGACTAATGTTGATTTTTCTATCAAAGGAAAACGAATCTAGTTCATTTTAATTTCATGTTACTTTTAACGTTGTTGCTTTACTTAAAAAGGTAGTGGAATGAAACCCAATGGTGTGATGGCTCAAGTATTGCAAAATCAATAATGAAATTGGAAGAAGCAAAAAGACATTCAACTCTTTTTCTTTCAAGTGAAAATTATGCAATGCTTGGTGCTAATTTTGAAATTTAGATGAAGAAGGAATTCAAGTATGCTATTTCAAATGCCTATTATTTCAAATTTTATAACTCCCACTCATGCAATTGAAAGAAGACAATGAGATGCTTGAAAACACTAACTTGCACAATTCACTCAACCTAACATCTAAGCAAATAATCCGGGATTTTTTGTTTTCCATGTTTGTAAATCACAACAAAATCAATCATGTAAAATCAAACAAATAAGAAAGAATCTTCATACCACAATGATTACCAAAAGCCAATATATTAACAACAACTATAGAATTAGGCTACAAAGTATCCTATGTGCCAAAAGATGCCCACATTTTTCTTTTGAAAATATAGAACAAGAAGTAAGTAATATTGGAAAACATATGATAACAAGGTTGTATATCTCGGTAAGACCTTTTTGATTGTATAAGGCATGCCCAAAATGGGGTTTGAGATCAAAAGTTATGGACACATGTCAATTCTCTTTTACCATGTATCCTATGCGCCAAAATAAATTCAAGATTTTTGTTTTGAAAATCTAAAAACAAATGTAGGAATCTCTGAAAACACATAACAAAAAGGTTGTATATATCATTGATAAATTTCCAATAGTATAAGGAACACCCAAAATGGAGTTTGGAATCAAAAGCTACGGACAAATGCCAATTCTCTTTTACCATGTATCCTATGTACCAAAAGAAATTCCCAGGTTTTTCTTTTACAAATATGAAACAAAAACTAAGGAATCTCTAAAAACACATAATAGAAAGGTTTCGGATCTCAATTATACCTTTCCAATGGTATAAGACATGCCCAAAATTAATTTTAGGATCAAAAGTTATGGACAAATGTCAATTCTCTTCTAACATGTATCCTATGTGCCAAAAGAAATTCCCAGCAGTAGAAAAATGATGAATCATACAATCCATGCAGAATCTAAGAAAATGTATAAGAAAAAAGTTGTATATATTTTCATGACCTTTCTAATTGTATAAGGCACACCCATAACAAATTTCGAGATCACAATTTTTAGTTAAAATAATAAATAAGCCAATCCAAAATAGAGTAATTCTAAGAGTTTCTCCTTAGTGGAGTAATCAAATCTGTTGTAGGGAATCATTTCCTATCACTAGATTTATGATTCTATAGTGATTGGGTTGGAATATCACTATAGATAGTCGATATATCATTATCTAATTTCCCTAGATCAACATCTCATAACTCAATATGCAAAAGAGAAAGGATAAATCCATACCTTTTTACGTTGGTTGTTGTAGATCCTAATGAGTAGTCTCGATCCAATCAAGTTCTAGCTGCAACCTCCTCTTCAGATATGCACATAATCAAGAACCAAAACTTTCTCTAATCCAAAATATTAATTTCAATGAAGATATTGATACAAATTTCTTCTTAAATTAAAAAATTTAATACAAATTCCTAGATCTATCTGCAATAAACATGCATAAGAACAATAACAAGGATTTGGTGGGGAAAGAATATAGATATATATTTAAAAGTATGAGAAATGTGTTACAACAAATATGAATACTTAATACATTGTTGCAGTAGATCCATCACCTAAATCTGAGTCCTTTCATCTTTAGCCACATGGATAGAAGCCTTCCTCAAGACAAGGATCTTACTCTCTCACTATGGTAGGTGGATCCAAGTAGATCCACTAGGCTACACTCAAGGCAAGATCTCAATTAGAGAGTTAAGGAAACTCTCTCTCAAGCAAGGAATGAGGACCAAGGAAAGGTTGCCAAGATCTAGCCTAATACCAACATAAGGGAAAGTATATAGTTCAAGATCTGGCTTGGAAATTACACTCACATAGTTTTTAGAGCCATTTTTAGGAATACTTTCAAATAAAGATTTTTAGATTTACTCTTAGGAATAATTTCACACAAAGTTATCTTAAAAGGTAAATTAGGCTAGAAAAAGTGTTTTTAATGGCACAACTAATGATAATGGCTCAACTCCACTCAAATAAATTAGAGGATCGATTTAAAGTGTAATAATTCCTCTGTTCATTTTAATTAGGTTGAGTTCATACTATAGGTTATTGATCTTTTCATTGGCTTCATCCAAATGCGATGATACCTTTGTTTCTTTGCTTTGCTCAGGTTCCAACACAATTATCCTTTCTTTCAAGGTTTGATTCTTTGCATTTAAGATAACATTTTCATTTCTTAGGAAATTCACTTCATCAATCTATTTTTGTTTATCCTTCACCAACTTCTGAGTCAAAGGGAACATTGGAGCTACTTGATTTCTCTCTAGAGCCTTAATGCTTACATATTTCTCCTTAAGGAGGGAGGCAACTTCAACAT
Source organism: Picea glauca (assembly GCA_000966675.3). Lineage (NCBI taxonomy): Eukaryota > Viridiplantae > Streptophyta > Pinopsida > Pinales > Pinaceae > Picea > Picea glauca. The sequence continues at coordinate 467,980 of JZKD02S2092065.1, read as the reverse complement.
CTACCTATGAGTCTATACTTAAGAAGACTATGCTAGATTTTCTTAAATTTCCCTAGCAATATATTTACTAGAGTATTTAGATCTTCTTTTACATTCAACAACCATATACTGGAAATATAAGCAGAATAAACAAACACAATAAGACACAAAAAATTATCTTGGAAAAAACCCAAACCTGGGGAAAAACCCAACCAACTTTTCTTAGAGAGAATCTTTATGATAATATAATACAACCATGAACAAGCTCTATTCACAAGAGAAAAAATGATAATGAAGAAACCCTGATACAAGAAATGATCTCTTCTCCTTGTCAAACCCTAGCGAGGGTAGCTGAGCCACCACACAATACTAGCACAACTCTTATAGAGATATCACACAAGATAAATCACCAAGAGTCACCAAGAAACCCCAGTTGCCGCAGTAGCTTCATCTTCTTGGCTCAGACTTGCGCCCTCTTATTGAGTGAGATAGCTATGTGAGTGAGTGATCAAATGAGAAAGGTGTCACTTTATTTATATTCTTCAAGTCACTTAGCTGGGGCTGACTTCTCTTTCTGGAAATTCCATTTCCACTTTATTCTTTTCTCGTGGGCCGACTTCTCTTCCTAGAAATTCTATTTCCACTTTATAATTTTCCTGTGGGCTGAATTCTCTTTCGGGGTGTTCTTCAACTGTTAAATGGCCATTCTTTGACTTCTTGGAGTCTTCTTCTTCTCTAAGATTTTTTTTCCAGGAGGGAATACCTCCCGCTGTTACCAAAACATCAACATTCCCTCTTAGCTAGAGATGTTTTCTTCTATGATGTTCTCTTCTAGTAGTCCCAATCACACCCATCCATTTCACATGGCATGGGAAAGACTACCACCATAGTCACAAGACTACGTTGCACATATCTATGATGTTTCTCCCCTCCTAGTAGTCCCAATCACACCCATCCACTTCACATGGTATGGGAAAGATTACCACCATAGCCCCATTCACACTTACCCAATTCACATGGATTAGGAAAGGCTACACCATGGTCCCAATCACACCTATCCACTTCACATGGCATAGGAAATACCACACTACAAGTCCCAATCACACCTACCCACTTCACATGGCGTAGGCAAGACTTGCACCATGCTACTCATTACTCCCCGAGTCACTTCACATGACTAATCTGGGAAACCCTTGGCCAAAGGGAGAGTATCTTCCCACTATAGGAGAAACATCAAAAGTCCGTCTCAATGAGGGTGGACATTCTACATCATGTCAATCTTGTCTATGAAGTACTCATACTTTACTCTATACAAAGGCTTGGTGAGGATGTCCGCTATCTTCTCATATGTGGGTATGTACCAGAGCTCCACTGCTCCTCTCCGCACTATGTCTCAGATTAAATGGTATTTGATATCTATATGCTTTGACTTGTCATGAAATACTGGATTCTTTGAAAACTTTACACAACTTTGGTTATCACAATATATCAAAGTTGGCTCCAACTCTAGATCAAATAACCTTGCAAGCAACTTCCGAAGCTACACTGCTTCATGGCTTGCAACACTGGCTGCTATATATTCTACTTCTGTTGTATTGAGTGCCACTGACATTTTTTTTTCTGCTCATCCATGAGATCATACTTGATCCCAAACTGAAGAAACATCATGATGTGCTTTTCCTATCCACTACACTCCCTTCTCAGTCAGAGTCTTTGTAACCTTGCAACTTTACTTTACCATCTGAGACATATCTGATTCCATATCCAACCGTACCATGTAGGTACCTCAACACATTATTTTTACTACCAAATGTACATGTCTAGGATCAACCATGCATTGAAGCAATGTGTTCACTGCAAATCATATATCTGTCCTGGTGTTAATCAGGTACATCAAGGATCTGATCAACTGTTTGTACATCGTGGTATTGACCAAATCTAAAGAAGAATTTCTCAAGAGATTTAGATTCACAACCATAGGTGTGGCCATGGACTTGCAGTCCATCATCCCAAATCTTTGGATGATCTCAATTGTATACTTTCCTTGGCTAAGGAATATTTCATCTGGTCTCTACCACACCTCTAATCTCAAGAAATAGTGCATCAAACCCAGATCCTTCATTTCGAAATATGAAGTGAGTTCCCTCTTGCACCCATATATGAGCTTCTCATCCTCTGTAAGAAATAGGTCATCCACATATAGTACCAATATCAATGGGAAACCATCTTCAACATTGTAGTAAAGGTTGGGATCTACATAACTTTTGGTAAACCCCAAGCTCATCATATAACTTTCTATCCTGGCATACCATGTTCTAGGTGCCTGTTTAATCCCATGCAAAGCTTTCTTCAATTTGCAAACATGGGACTCCTTCCCACAGATCAAAAAACCTTGTGGCTTCTCTATGTACACTTCTTCTTCAATTTCACCATTCAAGAAAATAGTCTTGACATTCATCTGGTGTAATTTCCATCCCATAATAGAAGCAATAGAAATAATAGATCTAATGGAAGTGTACCCTGCTACTGGAACAAATGTCTCGTCATAATATTCTCCCTCTTTCTAGGAGAATCCTCTAGCCACAAATCTAGCTTTGTACTTCTCTATGCTTCCATTTGCAACATGCTTGATCTTGTATATCCACTTGGAAGTCACCACTAACTTCTCTTCTGGTCTCAGAACCACTTCCCACACATCATTCTTCACGATGGATTGGTATTCTTCCATCATGGAATCCTTCCATACTTGCTTCTTCCTCATAAGTGGAAGGTTCTAAATCAATGATATTACTCATCAGTGCCACATAGTTGGAAAAATTGTGTGGTTTCTTGCTCACGCTGAAGGAGCCACTGGGAGCTGCATGTTTTCTACCTCCTACAAAGCGTTCCGGAGCCATGATGATATCTTCTTGGTAATTGTAACTTCTCTGGGTGGATCTATAAGTATCTTTGGTTCTACTATCTCATTCTGATCTTCTAGAGTAGAGTCAATCATTACTGCATCCCTTATATCCTCTTTCTCCTCTATGTCCTCATCCACATGAGATTATCTATATTTATTGAAGGCTATTTCTTCATCAAAGGTAACATCCCTGCTAATATCAATCTGTCTTTGTCTAGGGATGTATATTCTATAATCCTTCGAAGTCTGACTATATCCAATGAAGGTGCCCTTCTTTCCTGAAGGATCTAGCTCCATTCTCTTTTCCTTGGGAACATGTATGTACATTGGGAAACCAAATATCCTCAAGTGGGTGACTTCTAGTTTCTTTCCAGTGAATAGTTCTTCTGGTGTCTTGTTCCCAAATATCTTATGAGGACTTCTGTTATGGACATATACAACTCTATTGGATGCTTCTGCCCATATATGTATGGGTAATTTTTCGTCATGGATCATCACTTTAGATGCTTCTACAATTGATCTTTTCTTTCTCTCTGTAACCCCATTCTGCTGGGGGTTGTAGGGACTTTTTATCTCCCTCTTAATTCTTGCTTCTCTGCAAAAATATTTGAACTCATTTGAGGTGTATTCACCTCCATTATTTGACCTCAAAACTTTAATATTTCTTCCAAAGAGTTTTTCTACTAAAGACTTGAATTCTTAAAACTTATTGAAAACTTCATCTCTTTCTTTCAAGAAATATATCCATGTTTTACATGAGAAATCGTCAATAAAATGACATAATATCAAAATTTACCTAGAGATGGTATCATCATTTGTCCGCATACATCTGAATGTATACTGTCCATGATTCCCTTATATCTATTGCCACTGCTTGGAAAACTTGCCTTCGCATTATTTCCAAGTGCACATCCTTTGCATACTCCATCATGCTCTACCTGCATATTTGGTATACCTGTAACTATCTTGCTCAAAACTAGTAAGGCTCTGTAGTTGATGTGAGAAAGTCTTCGATGCCATAGCTCAATAGAGCTAATACTATTGTGTACAAGATCTTGTTCAAGGTGTGCCTTCAATTTATACAATCCTCTGTCTCGGACACCAATTATAGTAGTTGAATATATACTTGAACCCTTAGGCCATAAAAGGACTTTGCGATCAACAAAAGCTACCCTGAAGCCTCGATATTCTAAGGGAGAGATAGAAAGAAGATTCTTCTTTAAACCTTGTACAAGAAATACATCCTTTATTGAAAAAGAGTTGCATGAATTAAGCTGGTAGGAGGCTTCTCCTACTCCTTTTACTGCATTCCTAGAATCATCCCACAGTTCCACATGAAGGGATGGACTCTTTTCTGTCAATTTTTTTAAGAGAACTTCATAACCTGGTCATGTGCTTGGAAGCACCACTATCCACCAGCCAAATATCACTTCCTTGAGTGATGGTACCTGCGAGGGATGATACAAAGACATACTCTTCATATTTTGATTCCTCTGTCTTCTTCTGAGATGTGAAATTCTCCATATCTACTACATGTGATTGATGTTTTCTTTTTCCTTTCCCTTGAGGAAATTGATAAGAAAAGTGTCCCAAATTATGACAGTTGAAGCATCTAATTTTAGATACATCCTTCTTGTGATCTGGAACTGATCTTCTATTTTTCTTTGGACTACTGTTTCTTCTTTCTTTCCTTTTCTTCACATGAGAAAAAAGAGCTTGATTCTCTTCATGATTTGTCTTCTATGACTTGGATATCAAACTTGATTCTTCTTGGGTACAATCTGACCATAGATTTTCAAATTTGGGCTATTTCCTTCTTGCACAAATTCCCTAAACAAATGCATCCCAAGAATAAGGAAAGCCATTTAGAGTTGTAGTCACAAGCTCTGCATCATCCACTGAATCTCCAATAACTACTAGCTGATCCTTGATATGATAAATCCTTATGAAGTAGGTAGAAACTGTATTTGACTTGTTCATCATCACGTTTATGAGTTGATTCCCTAGGGTTAGCTTTATGCTTGTGTTCTTTCTTTCATATAGTCTTGTTAACACATCAAACATTTCCTATGGTGTCTTCAATTATGATACATTTGAAATCAAGTGATCCTTGATTGAATATGTCAATATCCTCTTAGCCTTGATCTCATTCTTCTTGTACTTTGCCTTGGCTTCTTCTTCTTCTGGTTTTGGGAGAACTAGCTTGAAATTATCTAAGAGATCATTATCTTCTAGAATGAGAAGTACTCTATGCTTACACGATTTGAAATCGTCCGCTCCATCCAACCTATCTTCAACTCTCATACTGGTAATCATTTTTGCTGGTAGAAACCATAGGCCCAAAATTTCAACCTTCTTAAAAAGTTGACGCCAAGGTTTCATGATATGCACTAGGGTTAGGTGAGTTACTTTGTGGTGGAGATAGTCCCAACAAATTTTAAATAAGTTAGCAACAAGATTGACAAGAGAAAACTGTGCAATAACAAATTTTATGTGCAGCGACGAATCCCAAAGTACGGTCTTCCTTCCACTGATTATAATGTTCTGAAGGTAACCAACTCTGATACCATGTTATATTTTCTTAAATTTTCAGAGCAACAGATTTACTAGAGTATTTAGATATTTTTTTACATTCAAAAACCATATACTGAAAATATAAGCAATATAAACAAGCACAAGAAGACAAAAACCCAAATCCAGGGAAAAACCCAAATCCAGGGAAAAACCCAACTAACTTTTCTTAGAGAGAATATTTCTAATAATATAATACAACCATGAACAAGCTCTATTCACAAAATCAAAACTGATAATGAAGAAACCATGATACAAGAACTTATCTCTTCTCCTTGTCAAACCCTAACAAGGGTAGCTGAGCCAACACACAATACTAGCGCAAATATTCTAGAGATAGTGCACAAGAGAAATAACCAAGAGTCACCAATAAACCCCAGTTGCTGCAGTAGCCACGTCTTCTTCTTGCCTCAGACTTTCACCTTCTTCTTGAGTAAGATAGTTGTGTGAGTGAGTGATCAAATGAGCAAGGTGTCACTTTATTTATAGTCTTCAAGTCACTTAGCTGGGGCTGAATTATCTTCCTGGAAATTCTATTTCCACTTTATTCTTTTCCTATGGGCCGACTTCTCTCCCTGAAAATTCTATTTCCACTTTATTCTTTTCCTGTAGGCCGACTTCTCTTTCAAGGTGTTCCTCAACTGTTCACCGGTCTTTGTTTGACTTCTTGGAGTCTTCTTCTTCTCTAAGAAAAGTTTTCCAGGAGGAAATACCTCCCACTTCTACCAAAACATCAACAAAATAATATGTTCTATAGTTGTTCCTTTTCCATATCCATGGATTTCACTTTGATAGTCAAGAATTGATTATGGGTGATCATATAATGGAATGTTTTCTTGAATGTCTCTTGGGAAACTTGTTGACGGGTCCGAATGGCCTGTCAAGTAGGTAAGGGAGAATGCCCAATGACAAGTCCCAATTAGACCTACTCTAATTTGGTGTACCGCTTCTGACTAGTATATGTGCATGGTTGCCACTCTAAAATATTTTCTAATATGAATATGAGAACACAATGTTCTTAGAAGAATTAAAATATGAACTAATCTAATTAATGTTGTCTAAAACTATTCTAATTGCAACTCTATGCTATTCTTATCTATCCAGATTAGGAGCAAACTAAAGAGTATGAACACAGTAAAATAGATGTTGTTATTGGTAAAATAAATAGTTCATTTAAGCAAGTAACAAATGAATATGACAATGAAATATGATAGAATAAAAAATAATTGCAAGTTATACCATTCACATTGTTTCTATGCTCATAAGGAAATCCATGATGACATAAATGTTCATAATAGAGTGAAGAGGAAGTTCATACAACTGAGTCCAATAACATTCATACCATAGACATATGCAAAAGAGAAGTCTTAAATACACATATCTGAATCATAAATCTCCAAATTGTGTCTTGCTCCATTCATTCATACAGTAAAAATACTGTATTGATATACAACAAACCAAAATTACTCTCTCATTTATAGTCCCCTCTTTTATAAAACAAGAGGGACTGTTTATATTCCAAAACTGCCATGTTGTCAGAGGAAAGTTTGGGCTTGTCTCTTCATATTCTACATTCAAATTATAACAAGCGAGAATGGACATAATAAAAATGATCAGTTAGAAAAATTAATACAATCATGAAACCCTTTGCAATTCCATTTGATCTCTATGTTCTTTCCATAGTGCATAATATTCCATGCTATTTTCGAGCTTACTCAATTGCATTTTATCCAAGTCTAGTTCTCCATCACATAGTTTGGTTGTGACTTCTAGATTTAATTCCTGCTCTGTCTTCTTGATGAAATTTTGGGCCAATGTGATTAGCCTTACAGGCTTCATCAACTAGTCATTTAGGACTTCTTTATTGGCTTATGTATGCTTCTCAATATTATTTTGACCGATTTCTCTCTTTTCCTCTACCTCTGCTATTCTTAGTTCACTTGGTGCTACATCATCAATATTGGGCATGATATTCATTCCGAATTCCTCTAGGAGTTCATCATAAGCATTCCATAGATTCTTGTATTCCTTTTTCACTGCCTCCTGAATACTTTGAATGTATTCTAGCAGGGGTTTCCATGTATAAAAAAAACTTGATCTTTTACCCTCTATCTAGTGGTGTAGAGTGGTAAGGTAGTTGGTGGATTCTTGTACACACTCTACCAATCCACAATTATATCAAAGGCCTCTTGGGACTTTTGACATTTGTCTCTTGTCTTCTTCATTTGATCTTCACACCTTGTTTGATCATCTATGTTACTCTATATGTCATTCAATATGCAAAAACATTTCCTTTACTCCGATTTTAGCTCCTCATTAACAATGGTGGCTTCTGCCTTTATGGATTCTCAGACGAGAGCTCCTACTTTACTTTCTTAAAGGGTCTTCTCAAGTCTTTATTTATGTTGCTCTAAACCTTGAATTTTGTGTTCCAACTGCTCAATAAACTTGTTGGTTTCCACTTGTTCTGTGTGTAGGATGGTCAACTCTTGTGTATAAGTTTTCTTCAATTGTTCTATTTATATATAGTATCCTTCCTTGAAGGTGTCCAATTCTTCCCTAAGAAAATTCCCAGTTAAATAGGATTTCTTCTCACATTCATCCTCAATTTTATTCTTTTGTGCTTGTAGAACCTTGTCTATTTCTTCATTGTGCAAAATTTCTATTGTACTGACTACCTTTTCAAATTCAATAGTAATTTCGTCCTTTTGTGTGTTCAATGTTTTTTCCAGCTCATCAATTTTGGTTTGTGCTGCATCTAAGGAAACAACCAAATCATACATAGACATGGAATTTTCTCTCGAAAATGCATGAAGGGATGAGGCGGTTTGGATAGCATTATATTTGGGATCTGGCCCTACCCTCCATTCAATATTTCTTTTGGTTGATTGTTGGCTGATAGTTGTGTCCCCTCTTTTCCTTTTAGTCATCCTCTTCTCTATCCCTTTGGTTTTGTCACTATAGTAATATTCTCCCACTGCCACTACAACCTCATCTGTTTTTTGCACCTGTGAGGAGAAGGAAAAATTGCATGGTATGGCCATTATAGGGGTACATCATTGAGGAGGTATATTAATTATCCCTATAATTGGAGTGGTTGGACTGTTTTGGGCCTCACCTCATTTCTTGTATCTTTCTTTCTCTGCTTCCTCATCAAATTTCCTTTTGGCTTAAGCTTCAACAACCTTTTGTTGTTCTTCCTCTTCTTTCTTTTTCTTTAACTCTGCTTTTGCTGCTAGTCTCTGTCTCTCCTCTTCAACATTTTTATTTTGTAGTGCATCCTGTTGAGCTTTTGCTTCCTTTTCTGTCCTTTTCTTCCTCTCATCAACTATCTTCTTTATTGCATCTTCTTTTTTCTTCTTTTCATCTATATTGGAACTCTTCTTGCGTTCATATTTCATCTTTCCTTTGATGTCATCTTGGATCATTTTCTTTCTCTGCTTGTTTTCTTTGATATTCCTCTTCTTCTATCATTGCCTTCTGGTGTCTCTCTTATGCTTTTATTTTTTCCTCTTGCTCCTTTGCATCTAGATTTTCTTGGTCCTTCTCCAGAAGAAACTAGAACTATTCCTGCATTATTTTCTTATTTTCTTCTTCTTCCATTAACCAATTTTCTCTATCCACATCATCTGGAAACCTATGTATCACTTATTCAAATAATAAGACCCCCTTGAGGGTCTCCTCCTCATAGTTCACTACATATATTTTTTGGGTGAGTGAGGCCAACAAATTTAACATGATTGAGTGCTATGCTTTTAGGGTCATGTCCTCTAGGTTCTCCAGTAAACAAGCATATTTCTTGCAGGGATTCAAATTCTTTCCTAGCATGGAGGCCATTCAATAATATGTACCTTTCTATATTGATAGGGAATGTGGGCCATATTTTCTTACTGCTACTTGAAAAGAAAGATGTTTTTCTAGTTTCTATCATGTGGTAAGAAATATCTTGAATCAACAACCTATCAAAGACATATTTAGGTAGGATATGTGGGGAATCAAAGTTCCCATAAACTTCTATGTATGTATAGTACTTTCCCATATACCAGTCCACAATATCTTTCAAGGTGGCCATGGATTTCTTTGATATTCTATATGTTGGATAACCAAAAATTATAGTGTGCAGGGGAGAAAGAAAATAGTCACATATGTCATAAATGTGTTTATTATAATTTACCTCCCATAGCTATGAATAATAGACATGCACAGGTGGATGATTATGGTCCCAACTCCATCCAAAGGAAGGAAATTGTATAGAAGAACATACAACATCAATGAGATATGAAAACATGTAGAAACCGAGATTTTTCATACCTGGGTCATTCCTGATGTTTTGGAAAATGTTGAAGGTCAATATGTCTACCCAATTGAACATTTTCCCTATCTTTACTATAGTGTAAGCCATAAGTAACCATTCCATCTAAAAATGAGTGCTCTTCTCCTCCCCATAAAGTCTACATATCATAGCGTTAAGCATTCTATAGGGCCCTTTGAATTCTTGGGCATGTATTAATCATTCTCCTTGATTGAATTTTCTTTCCTCATCACACGACCAATCCTTCATCAATTCTTTGAAATATTTGTTTTCTCTCCCAAATTTTCTAAAAAATGGCTCATTCAGGGAGATTGCAGGCTCTAGGAGGTGGTGTCGGTTTTTGGTGTCCTTGGGTCTCAGAGATACTATTTGAATTTTTTCTTGGCTCACAATTGTAGCAGTACCTTGGTCAATATGTTTGACACACCATGTTTCTTCATTGTTGTAGGGGAACATCATCATATGAGAAACTACCAGATGAATGTAGTTTTTTTGAATATTCTGATAAACTTCCAAGTTCTCGTCCTCAGGTGGGAAATATCAGGTGTTGAATATCTTGTAGATTTCATTGTATTGGGGATAGTGGACTACCCCATTGTGGTGATTGGTGTCTGTAGCCAAAATGTCACCTGGATTCACAACATGCGCAAGCACATTTTCTATGAGGTTCTTCCCCTTTCTGGATTGCGGGCACGACATGGTGTTATTGTTGTGTCTTGCAATAAACCAAAACCTCATAAGTTTACCAAATTGATAAAACAATGCAGGAAATTGAAATCAAACTAATCACATATCTGTTGTTTTGGGATTTGTCTGAGGTTTGAAGTTAGCTTTCAATCACAATATGCAGAGCAAAGTTTTTTACAACTTTACTAAGGCATACAATGAGTCAGTTAGGGTTGAAAAGGTTTATGTATATGTAAATTTTAGTAAATCTTTGTAATTAATGTTAAATGTAGGATAGTTCATTTGCATGTGTAAGATCATGTCATCATTAATGCTTTCAGGAGTACATATTTCCTCAGGTTCGTGTATCAGATACATAATGATTGGATGATTAGTCCTGAACAACTCCTTGATAGTGCTATCGGAGGAGTATCCATCAGAAAGGAAAATGTGAGTGGTTATTCTTCATTCAGATGGGAAGGTATAGAGGAATATTCATTTATTTCATTGGGAAATGTGTAAGGCAAGAGATGTCGTAAATCATGCCAATATTGTTCATTGTATGTTGTTCATTGATGTACTATCAAAGATGATAGGCATAAGAGAGGATGGTTAAGCTAAAGGGTTGAATTTTATAGAAAACCTTTCGGTGGTGCTATTAGAGAAGACCACCATCAGAGAGGGGAAAGTAGTGTTCACTCTACGTTCCCTTGGAGAGGTATCGATGAGGAATATTCTATTCTTGAAAAATGTGTTTACTTGGAAGGCCTCATCCACGGGGATGAAAAACAATCTTAGATAAGGTGGGATCCACTAACCAAACACTATCTTCCCTATAATGATATTGGTTATGTGAAGGAACCACTCCTTCACGCTTATGTCACTAGATTTTGGGGACCAACAATCCCTTGACACGTGTAATACCCCTAGGTTGAACCCCAATTGTATAAATAAATTCAACTGTAATTTACTTATAAGATGGTGAGATGAAGGAACAATATCCTTGGTTTGGTATTGCGTGGATTAAGTTAATGCGTGAGAATCTCACACCAAAGGAGTGCACACAGTTTGTAAAATGATACAACACATAGTTTAATGTTTTGGCACGCCTATGTAAGCGTGCAGGAATGGAGAACTAAAAAGGAAACAACTTGAAGAATACAATGCACACTGGTATAAGCACACGAGGATGGCGCACTAAAGGAAGAGCCATCTAGGATGGAGCACATTCCAGGATTCAGTGCATGATTTTGGAGGCCAGAGAGCCTTTTTGTATATATGCCATGTTGTAATACACACCTGCGTAAGTGTGTGTGGGTGGCACACTGAAAGAAGAGTGCGTGCATCCCAGAATTTCCATGCACACTAGTTTAGTGCACGATCTTATGTTTTTGAGGCTGGTGAGTCTGGATGCAAAAGATCAATATTTCTGTACTGAGGATGTAAATGTAATCACATGAAAATATAATGAAAAATACATCGCTGCGGTAGACTAACCACGTAAAAGAGTATGGGGGGATATAAATCCACTAACTGAGGTTAAGGGAGGCTAAGTTAAGGGGGCTTAAACCCAAAAAGAATATTATATTAATATTCCTTAAAAGTATAAAGTAAGGATATTGTTTTTTCCTAAGTCCAAAGGAGGGGGACGTGTGGACTGACTGAAGACAATTCTCAACATGACAAGTGTCAAGTTGAGAACATGCATCCAAATTGTCTGGAATTAGTACCTTTTTAATATTATTCGATCATGCATGTAGGGACTGAGATGTGATCATGACTCGAGTGTTCTATCATAGAACCAAACTGTTATGTCATCGAACCTTTCTATTACTGTCTCAATATTATGTTGTTACTGTCACAGATACATGTACATTGCTTAGCCTGGAGAGATAGACTGAAGAGGTGGATTGTCAATCCCATGGGACATTGCATTCTCTCTAGGTGAGAGAATTGAAGAGACGAGTTTCTAGGCCCATGGGATATTTCATTCTCTCTAGGTGAGAGAATTGCAGGGAAGTAATTTCCTGAGGTTACAAACTGTAGCGACAAGGCTATGAGACTTCATGTCCAACCTATTGCTGAAGCCCTGGAAGGGAAGTGGGGAAGCCGAAGCACTATTGAGTAGAGAAGGGGCACACTTCTTGGGGTGGGACATGCATGTGGGGAACGAGGGACTGTAGGCTGTCAGTGTGAATTAGTACCTGTGATGAAATTTCCTATGAATGAGTCACCCGTGACTGAGTTACTTGTGACTGAGTTTCCTGTTGACTGATATGACTTAGCTTGGATAGGAACCCTTACCCAAGTGGATTTTATCCCCATCTCGGGGGTGACCCAATGCCGTGTTAAGTTTCTTGCTTAAGTTGTTATTATTAATCCTGGGTTCAATAGTAATTATTATAGTTATAAAAACAACATAATAACGATCTTACTGAAAGAAACAAGATCATAGAGTACAGAAGAATTTATCCTGGTAAACCCTCAAGGGGAAGAAAATACAACAAAAAATATTTAATATAGATTCAATAACCAAGTACAATACCATAATAACTCTCTCTCTACGAGAGACAAACTACCATGATGATAGACAAAAAATAATCAAAGAACCATAGCCAATCCAATGCCAAGACAACAAAACAAACACTAGAGAATATCCTCTCCCAAGCAATGTGCCTCTCTCTCTTCCTTCTTCCTGCAACTGGTAACTGCAGCTTCCTTCAATACTTTCACACTAGATGAGTGAGCTGAGTGAGTGTACAAATGAGGCCCTGACTTCCTTTATTTATACAAAATGGAAAGCACTAAAAGGAGGTGGTTCTTCACTGGCAGGGTCGACTTCTCTTTCTGGGTAGTTAGAACCACTTTAATTTGCCTGGGGGATGACTTCTTAATTTTCATATTACAATTAGGATTTGACCAATCTGCAAAAGGGGATAAGAATATTCTTTGTAGTTACACAATATTTCAACATGCTGAGAGTGATGAGCAATGTAGTCTAAGGCTGGGAGGAACGTGGAAGGTCCAGATGCAGTTGGTGTACCTTTAATCAAAGATATGTGTTATTTGTGTATTAAACCATGTGTTGTAGTAATAATTATGCATATGTTTTTGTTGGTATGGTGTTTTGACTATTTTTCTAATGGCCAAATCCTCTTTGCATATGACAATTATACATTCTATGCTCTTATTTAGCCATTTTTAAAGGTATTATCAAACTTATGCATCAATTCGCCATGGAATCACTCAAGGTATGTATAATCATAGTTTTTTCAATGGTTTTACGATCAATTCATATCAATTAATTGATTATGAAGATAAAACATTATGGTTTTCTTGCAACAGGTCATAATCTAGTCCTTCATCTGGAATTCCATCCAGACCTTCATCCAACCCTTTTTTTTCTTCAGAAAGTTAACTTCGATCTCAATTTGTGGGAAGATGAAGCTAAATCAGAAAAATACGGCACATGGGTTTTGTGCCCAATATGCCCAATTAGGTCCCCTGTGGGTCATTTCCTAAAATTGTGGATGGATTGAGAGTAGTTAGTGGTTCTCTATCCGACACTCGAAGCATAGAGGAGTTGCCAGTTAGCACATTGGCGACCTTTGATGGATGAATCAGGGATATGGGTTTTATGCCCCCTCGTTCCCTCCAGCTATGGAGTTCGACACATCTCGGATTGGGCAGTTGCATTGAATGTTGAGTGGCACACAAAGACTGTTAAGAAATATGCTTCTATTAGAATAAATTTAATGAATTTACTGTTTTTAGAGAGGGTCGACCCTTCCAGTGGTCAACCTCTCAAGATATGTAAACATCTATAAATACCACTGTCCATGAAATGAAGAGGATACGAGTTCTTATTATTTTATACAGACGTTATCACCATTTTTTCTGTATACTCTATTTTTATATCAATGCCAGTGCTGTGTTATCTTAGTGACTACGATTTTCTGTTGAAGAGTTTCCATGACCTCCTGGGGGTCCCAACAATGGTCTGGGTGATTGTTTATACGAGTAAATATTTACATTTATATAGTTTCCTTTCTTAGATTTCAAAATCATTTCTTTACTATGTAAATTTCTCAATTTCAATTGTTTGCTGTGTGCATATTTTAATTATAGATCGCTTGTTTAATTCATCTTCCTGTACACTTTCTCTTAATTGCATATTTCTTTCTGAACTATGTATATCATAGAGGGATGTCCATGGTTGTGTGTTAATGATTTTATTTTGTTTGCAGGTTGTAGAAGCTGTTTAATTACACTGTCATGTCTTTTTCTCCCTAGCTGTAAATTACTCTACAGAGAACTAATTTAGATAGGTTTATTTGTAATTGCAAATACTCTCTGTAGGGATGCTTCATTTGTTAATTTTGCCTTAGCATGATAGGATAGAAATGGATTTTGAGTTATGATTTCTAATAGCATCTTGGTTGATTTTGAGTATGATTTTTAATGATAGCTTAGTTCACTTTAGATTATGATTTTTAATGAAATATCAATTATGAATTTGAGTTGTGATTTCTAATTAGCATTAGCTAAGAGTTTGTAGGTTTGCACATAGTGTTTTTATTGTCATCTTAGTCATGAATTTGAATTGGTATTTTTAATTAAGTGTTAATTATGAGTTTATAGCTTTGCTTGAGATTAGTAATTTTGAATAGGGTACTTTCCAATAGTTGTGTGATAGAGTGAATGATTGATGTTGAATATTTTCTGCACAATGTTTAGAGATCACATAGATTCCAAGAACACCTAGTGTTACTTCTATGATGGAAAAAATCTCTATAGATTGCCTTATCCATACTTTCTATTTCTCTGTAGAAGTTAGGATTGAGTTAATTCCACTTGAATTATCATTAACAGTTAGATGCCATCGTGATGTTATTTGCCATTGAAGACACAATCATCACATTTGAATATTGTCACAACACTCTTGCTTTTAGTTAGGTAGATTAATGTTTATTCTTTGCAGGATAGAAATAGTTGTGAGTTTCTTTAAGAATAGAGTTCACTTGTCAAGATAGTTTTGATAGATTAATTTCTTACTTGCTTACTTGCTCGTTCATTTAGAGGTAGATAGATCAAATAATTCAGAAATATATTACTTGCTTTTTGCTTATTCAAAGAGAAATTAAATAGATTAAACAGCTTTGAAATAGATGTCTTGTTATTTACTTATTTAGAGATAGTTCATAGTCCTAGATTGTTTAAGGTTACTTAGGTCAAATAATTCATAGTTCCATAATTGCTTAAAGCTATTCATTATTTGAGTTTATTGCCCTGGGTTGACAATTTAATGTCGAATTATATAACATATATTTCACTTGACATTTTTGAACTGTTGCAAGCAAACCAGAACGTTAGATCTTCATAATCAATTACCTGTGATGAATTAATCATAAAACCATTGCAAAAATGATGATTATACAGTTTTCATGGGTTTATTCTGTTATGTTGCATGTATATTTCTGTTATGAATATGTATGTAACTGTGCATTGCAGAATGTATTTTAATGTTTTAATTAGTGTTAGAGTTGTATTAGAGTAATTTAGTTGAGTTGCTGTTAGTAATGGAGACATTACAAAATGGTATTAGAGTTCAAGAAAGTTTTTAAGTGGAATAGCCCAACAAGTGGCTGGGTATGTTACAAAATGGTATCAGAGCTTATGCCGAGTGTTAGCACCAAGAGTCACCCTCTGATTGCAGGAGGATAAGACCAATACCCATCATAATGTTTTGTTGATGTTGGTTTTATGAGTGGGGGTCAAATGGA
>JZKD02S2092065.1:364396-451757 GCA_000966675.3 Picea glauca | reverse complement strand
CTTTGTGTGCCATGTCCATTCGCTGCACAGTTCTTCTTCTATTCTTTTCAGCTACTGCACTCTGATCCTTCTTCATGCATGAATCACCTTCAACAACATCCACCGCAATCTCAGCAACCCCATCTCTTCTCTGTATTGTGTATTTATAGCTTATGTGCACCTTGCGCATGCAATGCGTGCAATACCTCTGCATACTCACATTGTTTCGATATCCTCCACAACTCGAGTGCTCTGTCTGATCATCATCGTGACTCTTTAGCTTCTCTGTCCGTTTTTCCACTCGTTCAGCATCACTGTATGTTATGCTGAGATTCTTCAGCCTCTCTGGCAATTAAGACTCTTCGTCTTCTCTGTGACAGTCGAGCTCACCTTCTTTGTTCTAGTTACAAGCTTCAATGCTCATCCAGTTGTCAATCACCTCCATGAGCATCTTCATCCCTCTTGAAGATTCCCAGAGACTCTTCATCTCCTCTGTCAATCACCCCAAAGTGTCTTTGAGTCCTCTGGCAGAAACCATCAGTGGTTTCTGGCTGTTACACTGTGACGCGCAACAGTAGCCCTTCGATTATGCTCAGATTCACCTTCATCATTGGATTTACTCTAATGGGTTCTTGTGTTATTTACCTGTTTCGCACTTTCGTAATTCAGAGATTATGCGATAAGACATCTTGAGTCTCCATGTCACAAGTTCCGAAACTCTGAAACGGAGTTTTTCTGTGCTAGCTCCTTCCTTTATATGACCACGGCTATGACCAAGCGCTTTCGTGATTTCGCATTTCATGAATCTGGAGATGAGGCATCTCGACTCTCCAAGTCGCAATCCCCGAAACACCGAAAAGAAGCTTGTCTGCACGTACTCTTCTCTTCAGCTCTTCGATGGTGTGACCACCGGATGAGACCACGCACTTATGCATAAAACACTTTTGCGATTTCGCATTTCGTGAGTCTGGAGATGAGGCATCTCGACTCTCCAAGTCGTGATCCCTTAAACCCCGAGATGGAGCTGAGATCAACGGTCCACGATCTCGATGAATCTACGGTCCAGATCTCATTGTGAATTTGCATCTCGCGATTCCTTCGATGGAGATTCTTGTCACTCCAAGTCCCAATACATGAAGCTCTGAGATGGAGCTTAGATCAACGGTCCAGAACCCTTGGTGATCTGACGGTCCAGATCTTATCGTGAGTTCGCATCTCGCGATTCCTGTGATGGAGGTTCTCGTCACTCCAAGTCGCGATATGCGAAGCTCCGAGATGGAGCATCAACGGTCCAGAACAAACCTTGATCTGACGGTTGGGATTAAATCACGATTTCGATGGTTTTGTTTCTTACCTCTCCAAGTCGCGATAGGCGAAGCTCCGAGATGGAGCTTAGATCAACGGTCCAGAACAAACCTCGATCTGACGACTGAGATTGTTTCATGATTTCACATATCGCGAAATCGAGAGGTTAGGGAACCTCGTTCCTTTGACTTTCCAGTCAGTGATATGACGATCTTTTTCCACGTGTCTTATGGATCAATGGTCCACGACTGTCCCCGATGGATGGCTAGGATTCCTTCACAGTTTGGAGAGTTGGATGACTCTTGGACTTATCGTCTTTGCAGCTTCACCATATCTAATGGCTATTGAGCCTTCGTAGATACCCTCGATCCTACGACCCAGATCTTCTTGCGATTTCGCCACTTCACGATTTTGCTGCTTTGCGATTTCGTCCACCTTGGCGATTTCGTCCACCTTGGCGATTTCGCCACTTCGCGATTTCGTCCACCTTGCGATTTCGTCACTTCACGATTTTGTTGTTCTTGCCATCGTTGTTCTTTTCCATCGCTGATCTTTGCCATCAATGACAAGCTTACTCCCAACTGTAAACCTTCCAACAGATGGAAGAAGATGAAATCATCTTGTTCGCGGATAAATTTTGCGTTCCTAACACTCGGGAATTGAGAAATGTGGTGTTGAGAGAGTTGCACAATGTACCCTATGTTGGACATCTAGGGTACCAAAAGACAATTACAGTAGTAAGAAGCCAGTATTTCTAGCCAGGAATGAAGAAATATATGGTTGATTACATAGCCAGGTGCATGGAATGTCAAAAAGTGAAGATTGAACACAGGCATTCAGCGAGATTATTACATCCATTTCCCATTCATGAATGGAAATGGGAGGTAGTTACAATATATTTCATCACCAAGTTGCCAAGAATAGCAAGGTAGTGTGATTCCATCATGGTAGTAGTGGACAAACTTACAAAGGCTGCACATTTTATACTAGTGAAAATGACTCACAAGGTAGCCACTATTACAGATATTTATATGAAGGAAATTTCTAGGCTACATGGTGTGCCTAAGGAAATAGTGTCAAATAGAGATCCCAAGTTCACTTCTAACTTTTGGAAGGGATTGTTTAAGGGATTGGGGACTAACTTGAATTTTAGTACAACATATCACCCAGATTCAGATGGGAAGACAAAGAGGACTAACCAGACAATTGAAGATATGTTGAGGAAGTATGTAATGGACATGCCTTCCAAGTGGGAAGATTACCTTCATCTAGTTGAGTTTGCTTATAATAATGGGTATTAGGAATTATTGAATATGATCATGTTTGAAGCCTTATATGGTAGAAAATGCAACATGCCGGTGAGCTAGGACAACCCAGCAGATAGAACATTTGTTGGGCAAGAATTACTAAAGGAAATGGAAGAGAAAATGGTAAAGATCAAGAAGAATTTGAAGGTTGCATAGGACAGGAAAAATATTTATGCATATAAAAGTAAGACATAAAAGGAATTCAAAGTGGGCAAGCATGTGTTTCTAAAAGTAAAAGCTAAGAGGAGCTCACTATGATTAGGAAGTTGCCAAAAATTGGCAGCGAGATATTATGGGCCATTTGAAGTTTTAGAGAATATAGGCCTAGTTGCATACATGTTTGCATTACATTCATCCATGAGAATTCATAATGTGTTTCATGTATCTTTATTGAAGAAATGTGTGTTTGATTCTAACCACATTATTGATTGGACTGTGATCCAGGTGGAGCACGAAGGGGACTTTTGAGTGGAATCAGTGTGCATCTTGCATCGAAAAATAAAAGTGTTCAAGAACAAAGCCATCGGCCTTGTAAGGGTTCAATGGACCTTCTACGTTCTTGAAGATGCTACATGGGAGAATGAGGATACCATGCGGGAGGATTACCCACAAGATTTTGAAAATTTTGAATAAAGTTGAATGTGTATTGTATATAAGTGTGCAAGTCTCCATTTTGGAAGCGAGAATTCTTGGAGCCACATATCGCAGATTTACTGGTCAATCTATGTTAGAGACCTAGAAAGTAAGTTGTATAGCTTGAGAGACTGTGATGCAGAGAAGGCAGTACATTTCCTTGGGTTGTGCAGGTTGAGGGAAATGAGATATTGTTGGTTGGAATTGCTACAAGAGTTGCGAACTTGCAAAAGTACCAAGTACTAGGATGTAAATTTTATATATGTATGCAAGTATGGTGTTATGCACCAAGGACGGTGCAATTTGTAGGGGGAGGGGAATGTAGCATCCTTGTTTTTAACCCCTATATTAGTGATATGTAATGTAAATATGGTGTATGGTCGCGGGCTCGACTATGTAATAAGTAAACATTATTTATCGAAAATAATAAAATAAATGTATTGTCGGTTGTAGATGGAGACAAACGGAGTAATGGGGGGCTAAGTTTCCACAAGAGAGGGGAGGGTCTATGAGAGGGTCTAAGAGGGGATCCAAGGGGGAATTACCCATGTTTATTAATCTCAACCCACTTTCTAAAATCATAATTGTGTATAAGTCTTCTAATTTTCCTCTTGAATTTATCAAAGCCCAATCATTAAACACATGTAAGAGGGTGTATTTGAAAAGTAACATCCCATAGTTATGAGAGCATGGGGGTGAGTACAATAAACATTAGGGGTGTGAAAGTCAACTTGCATGGGGGAAAAGGAAATTTGTATGGGAAAAGAGAGCAATTTTTATAGGTAGTTTTTGGGACAACAAGGAAGTGGAGAGTGTTGGAGCTTGGAGGTAGCCATATTGGACCTGTGTAGAAGTTGTTCAGAGCTACAAATGCATGAAGAAGCAGTATGTTAGGCGTGTAGAGTGAGATTTTGTGAGATAAATTACTCTACAATAGTGAGCTTGTTGTTATAAGTTTTTCCTAGCAGTTGGAATCTCTAAAGTCCCCAACAAGAGAGATTCCTAGCCAACTTGTGCTAGAGCCCTGGAGGGAAGTGGGAAGGCCTAAGGGACTATGTGTAGTGAAGGAGGATCCCATTCCTTGGGTTGTGCAGGTTGAGGGGAAGAAAGATGGAGGATTGAGATAGCTTGAGGAAAAATCAGTTTTTTGTGGGTAAAATTGGATTGTGAGTGGATAGTGGAGAGACACCCTTTCTTGTGGATTTGTAGCCCCAGCTCATGGGTGATTTGATACTGATATTTGGAGTAGAAAATATATGGTTGTGTGGAACTTCCATCCCCTGTTGTCGGTTACACATTTGGTTTAAAAGATAAGTGTTTATCTCTATTATACTATTTTTAATTATGGGTTTTATTTGTTGTGCATATACATTGTTCTTGGGTGAATTATATGTTGTTGTGTATATGTTTAGTTGGTTTCATCCGTATTGTTGTTACTGCACGTAAATCCTCAATGCTTTCATTTAATTATAGGATTTTTTGGTTGTGTGTTTACTCTGAGTTTTAAGTAGTTGTATGCAACTGTGTGAATGTTAATTTAGTTGCATTCATGTTTTTCTTAAGTTGTTAGATGCATGGGAAGTTTTAGAATGCACACATTGAATTTAATTGGTATTGGAAAAAATTTAAAATTGTTGGGTTTAGTAGTGGGGGACACTATAACTTTGAGTTTGAACCTGCATGTTTCTTCTTCATATATCTTTGGGATAATTTCTAATTGGATCCCTATATGTTTGTTTTGCATTGCCTCATTGTTGTGCACTTGAGCCTAATGCTTCACTACAATTCATTATTTTGTGCTTATTATCAACAAATTCTCTTGTATTGCTTGCTTTTGCATTAGTTTCTTCAACATTTTGAACCTTTATCTCTAGGGGGGACATGCTTATGAATGTCCATATCCTAGATTTTGTTGTTTTCTTTTAGTATCAATATGTTCCTTGTGCTAGGAAATTTGTTGCTTACTTTTCAACACCCATCTCCTCCACTATATTATAGCATGATTTTACTCATGTTGAAGCCATATAATATGAAAAAAGACACGAAACAAAACAAAATAAGAGGGGGGAGAATCGAGATATGTATCATTTATTTTTGTCGCAACATTCAGTTTATGTCACCCTTAAACAAGCACGTGTTTTGAGTCATTTTATTTATAGTTTGTTGGGTTGTATTATTTCCTTAGGAGTTGTACCATGATTTTAAGTTTTTACTCCTCCAATTGATTATTTTTTCATTATTTCTAGAGAACCTTTATTGACTCTTACATTGATGATTTATATCATTATTTTATTTTGGCATCCATTGTTACCTAGATCATTCTAGTGTTGTGCCAATATTCAAGGGAAGTTTTAGCCCAAGTTGGTCATTTATTCGATGTCTTGACTATCTATGTATGTCATTGCTTGGTTCAAGTTATGCTCAAGTGATCATCATTTCTTATGTGTGTTTCCTTGTGCCAATGTGGAAGGATTCCTTATTTCCTTCTCATTGGCAAGTCTTCTCCTATCAACATCAACTCATTATCTAGGTGGTAGACTTGAGACTTTCATAGCACCCTTGTGGATTGCATTCATTAGTGGAAGGTTCCCATATAATCAATAGTGGGTATACATTAATGACTCTTGATCACATGATTCTACCAATGTTCGACCTCATCACATCTATTCGAATTGGATAGAATGTATGTGTATACCTTAGTACCCATTATCCTTATGGTGGGTCACCTCTCATCTGACAATGATGTACCTCAATGGTCGATGATCAGATGGTTTCTCCCATGTATGGCTTCAGTACATTTATTCACATGGTGTAGATTCATACATATGGTGGCTTCGATGAAGACCTTAATTTGTGTTAGCATCTATTTATGTTTCCCTCACATTAGTTTATTTTATAGTACTAGTCCATTCTTATGCATCGGTTATGAGGGNCTACGGTCCAGATCTCATTGTGAATTTGCATCTCGCGATTCCTTCGATGGAGATTCTTGTCACTCCAAGTCCCAATACATGAAGCTCTGATATGGAGCTTAGATCAACGGTCCAGAACCCTTGGTGATCTGACGGTTCAGATCTTATCGTGAGTTTGCATCTCGCGATTCCTGTGATGGAGGTTCTCGTCACTCCAAGTCGCGATACGCGAAGCTCCGAGATGGAGCATCAACGGTCCAGAACAAACCTTGATCTGACGGTTGGGATTAAATCACGATTTCGATGGTTTTGTTTCTTACCTCTCCAAGTCGCGATAGGCGAATCTCCGAGATGGATCTTAGATCAACGGTCCAGAACAAACCTCGATCTGACGACTGAGATTGTTTCATGATTTCGCATATCGTGAAATCGAGAGGTTAGGGAATCTCGTTCCTTTGACTTTCCAGTCGGTGATATGACGATCTTTTTCCACGTGTCTTATGGATCAATGGTCCACGACTGTCCCCGATGGACGGCTAGGATTCCTTCACAATTTGGAGAGTTGGATGACTCTTGGACTTATCGTCTTTGCAGCTTCACCATATCTAATGGCTATTGAACCTTCGTAGATACCCTAGATCCTACGACCCAGATCTTCTTGCGATTTCGCCACTTCGCGATTTTGCTGCTTTGCGATTTCGTCCACCTTGGCGATTTCGTCCACCTTGGCGATTTCGCCACTTCGCGATTTCGTCCACCTTGCGATTTCGTCACTTCACGATTTTGTTGTTCTTGCCATCGTTGTTCTTTTCCATCGCTGATCTTTGCCATCAATGACAAGCTTACTCCCAACTGTAAACCTTCCAACAGATGGAAGAAGATGAAATCATCTTGTTCGCGGATAAATTTTGCGTTCCTAACACTCGGGAATTGAGAAATGTGGTGTTGAGAGAGTTGCACAATGTACCCTATGTTGGACATCTAGGGTACCAAAAGACAATTACAGTAGTAAGAAGCCAGTATTTCTAGCCAGGAATGAAGAAATATATGGTTGATTACATAGCCAGGTGCATGGAATGTCAAAAAGTGAAGATTGAACACAGGCATTCAGCGAGATTATTACATCCATTTCCCATTCATGAATGGAAATGGGAGGTAGTTACAATATATTTCATCACCAAGTTGCCAAGAATAGCAAGGTAGTGTGATTCCATCATGGTAGTAGTGGACAAACTTACAAAGGCTGCACATTTTATACTAGTGAAAATGACTCACAAGGTAGCCACTATTACAGATATTTATATGAAGGAAATTTCTAGGCTACATGGTGTGCCTAAGGAAATAGTGTCAAATAGAGATCCCAAGTTCACTTCTAACTTTTGGAAGGGATTGTTTAAGGGATTGGGGACTAACTTGAATTTTAGTACAACATATCACCCAGATTCAGATGGGAAGACAAAGAGGACTAACCAGACAATTGAAGATATGTTGAGGAAGTATGTAATGGACATGCCTTCCAAGTGGGAAGATTACCTTCATCTAGTTGAGTTTGCTTATAATAATGGGTATTAGGAATTATTGAATATGATCATGTTTGAAGCCTTATATGGTAGAAAATGCAACATGCCGGTGAGCTAGGACAACCCAGCAGATAGAACATTTGTTGGGCAAGAATTACTAAAGGAAATGGAAGAGAAAATGGTAAAGATCAAGAAGAATTTGAAGGTTGCATAGGACAGGAAAAATATTTATGCATATAAAAGTAAGACATAAAAGGAATTCAAAGTGGGCAAGCATGTGTTTCTAAAAGTAAAAGCTAAGAGGAGCTCACTATGATTAGGAAGTTGCCAAAAATTGGCAGCGAGATATTATGGGCCATTTGAAGTTTTAGAGAATATAGGCCTAGTTGCATACATGTTTGCATTACATTCATCCATGAGAATTCATAATGTGTTTCATGTATCTTTATTGAAGAAATGTGTGTTTGATTCTAACCACATTATTGATTGGACTGTGATCCAGGTGGAGCACGAAGGGGACTTTTGAGTGGAATCAGTGTGCATCTTGCATCGAAAAATAAAAGTGTTCAAGAACAAAGCCATCGGCCTTGTAAGGGTTCAATGGACCTTCTACGTTCTTGAAGATGCTACATGGGAGAATGAGGATACCATGCGGGAGGATTACCCACAAGATTTTGAAAATTTTGAATAAAGTTGAATGTGTATTGTATATAAGTGTGCAAGTCTCCATTTTGGAAGCGAGAATTCTTGGAGCCACATATCGCAGATTTACTGGTCAATCTATGTTAGAGACCTAGAAAGTAAGTTGTATAGCTTGAGAGACTGTGATGCAGAGAAGGCAGTACATTTCCTTGGGTTGTGCAGGTTGAGGGAAATGAGATATTGTTGGTTGGAATTGCTACAAGAGTTGCGAACTTGCAAAAGTACCAAGTACTAGGATGTAAATTTTATATATGTATGCAAGTATGGTGTTATGCACCAAGGACGGTGCAATTTGTAGGGGGAGGGGAATGTAGCATCCTTGTTTTTAACCCCTATATTAGTGATATGTAATGTAAATATGGTGTATGGTCGCGGGCTCGACTATGTAATAAGTAAACATTATTTATCGAAAATAATAAAATAAATGTATTGTCGGTTGTAGATGGAGACAAACGGAGTAATGGGGGGCTAAGTTTCCACAAGAGAGGGGAGGGTCTATGAGAGGGTCTAAGAGGGGATCCAAGGGGGAATTACCCATGTTTATTAATCTCAACCCACTTTCTAAAATCATAATTGTGTATAAGTCTTCTAATTTTCCTCTTGAATTTATCAAAGCCCAATCATTAAACACATGTAAGAGGGTGTATTTGAAAAGTAACATCCCATAGTTATGAGAGCATGGGGGTGAGTACAATAAACATTAGGGGTGTGAAAGTCAACTTGCATGGGGGAAAAGGAAATTTGTATGGGAAAAGAGAGCAATTTTTATAGGTAGTTTTTGGGACAACAAGGAAGTGGAGAGTGTTGGAGCTTGGAGGTAGCCATATTGGACCTGTGTAGAAGTTGTTCAGAGCTACAAATGCATGAAGAAGCAGTATGTTAGGCGTGTAGAGTGAGATTTTGTGAGATAAATTACTCTACAATAGTGAGCTTGTTGTTATAAGTTTTTCCTAGCAGTTGGAATCTCTAAAGTCCCCAACAAGAGAGATTCCTAGCCAACTTGTGCTAGAGCCCTGGAGGGAAGTGGGAAGGCCTAAGGGACTATGTGTAGTGAAGGAGGATCCCATTCCTTGGGTTGTGCAGGTTGAGGGGAAGAAAGATGGAGGATTGAGATAGCTTGAGGAAAAATCAGTTTTTTGTGGGTAAAATTGGATTGTGAGTGGATAGTGGAGAGACACCCTTTCTTGTGGATTTGTAGCCCCAGCTCATGGGTGATTTGATACTGATATTTGGAGTAGAAAATATATGGTTGTGTGGAACTTCCATCCCCTGTTGTCGGTTACACATTTGGTTTAAAAGATAAGTGTTTATCTCTATTATACTATTTTTAATTATGGGTTTTATTTGTTGTGCATATACATTGTTCTTGGGTGAATTATATGTTGTTGTGTATATGTTTAGTTGGTTTCATCCGTATTGTTGTTACTGCACGTAAATCCTCAATGCTTTCATTTAATTATAGGATTTTTTGGTTGTGTGTTTACTCTGAGTTTTAAGTAGTTGTATGCAACTGTGTGAATGTTAATTTAGTTGCATTCATGTTTTTCTTAAGTTGTTAGATGCATGGGAAGTTTTAGAATGCACACATTGAATTTAATTGGTATTGGAAAAAATTTAAAATTGTTGGGTTTAGTAGTGGGGGACACTATAACTTTGAGTTTGAACCTGCATGTTTCTTCTTCATATATCTTTGGGATAATTTCTAATTGGATCCCTATATGTTTGTTTTGCATTGCCTCATTGTTGTGCACTTGAGCCTAATGCTTCACTACAATTCATTATTTTGTGCTTATTATCAACAAATTCTCTTGTATTGCTTGCTTTTGCATTAGTTTCTTCAACATTTTGAACCTTTATCTCTAGGGGGGACATGCTTATGAATGTCCATATCCTAGATTTTGTTGTTTTCTTTTAGTATCAATATGTTCCTTGTGCTAGGAAATTTGTTGCTTACTTTTCAACACCCATCTCCTCCACTATATTATAGCATGATTTTACTCATGTTGAAGCCATATAATATGAAAAAAGACACGAAACAAAACAAAATAAGAGGGGGGAGAATCGAGATATGTATCATTTATTTTTGTCGCAACATTCAGTTTATGTCACCCTTAAACAAGCACGTGTTTTGAGTCATTTTATTTATAGTTTGTTGGGTTGTATTATTTCCTTAGGAGTTGTACCATGATTTTAAGTTTTTACTCCTCCAATTGATTATTTTTTCATTATTTCTAGAGAACCTTTATTGACTCTTACATTGATGATTTATATCATTATTTTATTTTGGCATCCATTGTTACCTAGATCATTCTAGTGTTGTGCCAATATTCAAGGGAAGTTTTAGCCCAAGTTGGTCATTTATTCGATGTCTTGACTATCTATGTATGTCATTGCTTGGTTCAAGTTATGCTCAAGTGATCATCATTTCTTATGTGTGTTTCCTTGTGCCAATGTGGAAGGATTCCTTATTTCCTTCTCATTGGCAAGTCTTCTCCTATCAACATCAACTCATTATCTAGGTGGTAGACTTGAGACTTTCATAGCACCCTTGTGGATTGCATTCATTAGTGGAAGGTTCCCATATAATCAATAGTGGGTATACATTAATGACTCTTGATCACATGATTCTACCAATGTTCGACCTCATCACATCTATTCGAATTGGATAGAATGTATGTGTATACCTTAGTACCCATTATCCTTATGGTGGGTCACCTCTCATCTGACAATGATGTACCTCAATGGTCGATGATCAGATGGTTTCTCCCATGTATGGCTTCAGTACATTTATTCACATGGTGTAGATTCATACATATGGTGGCTTCGATGAAGACCTTAATTTGTGTTAGCATCTATTTATGTTTCCCTCACATTAGTTTATTTTATAGTACTAGTCCATTCTTATGCATCGGTTATGAGGGACTATTATTAATCATCATTATGATCCATTTTTCTCTCTTTCTATATTCTAAGAAATAGATCTATTGTGTATTTTCTTGTGACTACATTGCCTATTTGACGTGGATCCATAGTGTATTATTTCATGGCAATGGTTTTGCATCCTATATACTTCATCAATCCACAATGTACTTGATTGGAGACCATGATTGTTTTTCACCTGAGTATGGGTATGCCCGCCTCAAGAAAGATATATATATATATATGATATGTTGGTCTTTGTTTCCATGTACTCTCACGATCCTCATAACTACGGGATTCCTCCTTCATTCACTTTGTTAATGTTATGACTTGTACATGTATTTCAACCCTCACACATTAGGGGGCATCATGTTACACTTAAAATTGATCATCTAAGTTATATAAGTGGAGTTAAGCTATTATCATTAGTTTTTCCATTAAAAATCACTTTTTCTATCCTAATTTATCTTTTAAAATCACTTTAAGTGGAATTGTTCCTAAGGGTAAATCTAAAAAGATTTATTTGGAATTATTCCTAAAAATGGCTATACAAACTATGCGAGTGCAATTTCCAAGCTAGATCTCAAACCATACACTTGTAGAGCCATGATCGCTCTTGCCAATTAATGTGAACTATCTTTTTTCTTATAAAAGAGAGGTTCTTTGGTAAGAGAATGGACTTTTTCTGGAGATCTAACACCCTTATGTTGGTCTTGTGATAGATCTTGGTAACCTTTTCCTTGGTCCTTAATGTCCTTGTTTGAGAAAGAGTTTCCTTAACTCTCTAATCAATATCCTACCTTGAGTGTAGCCTAGTGGATCTACTTGGGTCCACCTACTATAGTGAGAGAGTAAGATCCTTATATTGATGAAGGATTCTATACATGTGGCTAAGGATGGAAGGACCTAAATTCAAGTGATGGAGGTGCTACAACAATGGATCGGGTATTCATACTTGTTGTAACACATTTCTCATACTTTTAAATATAAATGTATTTTATTTCCCCCCCAATTCCTTGTTATTGTTCTTATGAATGATTATTGCATATAGATCTAGGATATGGTATTGAATTGTTTAATTTAAAAATCAATTTAGATCAATATCTTCATTGAAATACATATGTTGGATTAGAGAAAGGTTTGGTTGCTTGATTGTATGCAGATCTGAAGAGGAGGTTGGAGCTAGAGCTTGATTGGAAGAAGACTACTCATTAGGATCTACAACAACCAAAATAAAAAAGTATGTTTTTCGGCTTTCTCTTTTGTATGTCATGTTATGAGATGTTGATCTAGGGAAACTAATAGTGATCTTTCAGCTATATGTGGTGAGATTCCAACCCACTCATTGGGGAATCCTAGATCTAGCGATAAGAAACAATTCCCTTCAATGGCAATGACCTTCAATACTGGGATTTCTAGGACTATGGATAATGTTGAAATGTAGCTCTAGCAAATATTCAAGCGAATCCTAAAGGAAGTTGAGGAATGGAAGAAAAAAAAAACACCAAGACATCTCATTACATTTTATTGTCCCCTAGTTTGTCCCCACCCACTCTCACTTGGAATCTCAATGTAGGGGAAAAGTGTGCAAGAGCACCTTCCTGTGCTACTCTAGGCCTTTGATCTAGTCCTTGGACTAAAGAGGGGTTACCCTCAGTTGTTCTAAGCATATAATTCTAGCCTATCACACTAGAACAAAATTTTCCATGAAGCTCCAAGTAGATTTATTACAAGGGTTGTATGGTACATAGTGTTTCCTCTACAATCTGTTTAAAAATAAATAAAAGGAATTTATGTTATGATTTTTGGGGGATGATCGAGAAGTTGAACCACAAGGGGATTTAATGGGTTTCATCCATTAGAATGATCTTATGAACCATGTCTACCATGATCGAGTTTT
Organism: Picea glauca; assembly: GCA_000966675.3. NCBI lineage: Eukaryota > Viridiplantae > Streptophyta > Pinopsida > Pinales > Pinaceae > Picea > Picea glauca. The sequence goes on along the minus strand of JZKD02S2092065.1, from coordinate 438,580 downwards.
TCTTGAGAAATAACTTAGATAAAATGAACAAATTTATGTTAAGGAGGAGATTGAACTACTTTCCTAACACATTTATTAGACCAAAAAACAAATGGGAAAGACAAGCCTAGAACCATTGGTTTATTCAACACCATGTGATATAGAAAATGAAAGGGAAACCAGCATAACTCTCTTGAGATTTATCACTTCACCGGTGGTAATGCACCCCAATCCTAATTACACAATAAACCCAACAATTCATTCATAATATATGATGCAATGGGCTAATGCCCCCTACCATCTAGTACATTTGTAGCGGAACATTTTCTTCATGTGTGCATAATAGGAATCACGACTACCAAAATGCTTCTTCCTCATTGCTACATTTTCCTTCCTTTCGATCTGATTGTGCCACAACCCTTGGGGTTGAACCTCTGTTATCTCATACCCACATTGTTCCCCTGTAGCACTAGCAACAGATGTTACAAAATCATCAGTCGATACTAACCACTTCGTTGAATATTCACTTTATGCAACTCACCTTTTGTTGAAACTCACCTTCTGTTGTAACTCTCCCTCTACTGCAACTCGCCTTCTACTATGAAAATATTTTGTTGTAACTCACATATTTCTAAAACACACATCTATTTGCTACAACACTTCTCTGTTACAACATGGATCATATTATAATATGCTTCCATTGCAACACGTATCGGTTGTGATACAACTCTTTTGTAACATGCTTCATGTTGTAGCCTCCTGCTGCAACACATTCATTTTGATGTGTTTGTTGGTGAAACATGCCCTAGTTGCAACATAGATGTTGTTGCAACACATATACAGATGTGGTTGCAACACATATCTGACTACATGTATTTGGCTACAACACACCCATGTTGTAAGTCACCTCTGTTGTCTCCTATTACAGCATGCTTCATATGTGGGAAATCTCTCACTGCAACATGTAACTCAAAGTTGAGACAACAACTTATGTTCACATCTTCTGTACACAGAAAAAACCCTCAATGCTCATAGAACTAGAGCGCTCATCCTCCCCATGGAAAACCATAATTCCAACACGGCCTTCCACAGATTCATGCCACCTGCATAGCCATATCATATAGGACTATTTTCTACGGGATTTACTCATTCAATCAATGAAATTAAATTGCAAAAAACCTTGGTAACAACACAACAAATACATAATCTAGGATTTTATTCATACATACACACATAAGGGTTAAATTTGTAAATCATCAACTCTTTTATTCATCATGCAAGTTACAATACAATGGTGCAATGGCCAGATCTAAGCTTACAATCTATGTTGGGTTTCCATGCCAGAGGCCGTGGAAACCTCAACCACTTCTCACTCTCTTATCCCGCGAGATCTCTCATCTTGTCGATTCTACAAGTAGGGATGATTTTAAGGATGGAAATTTGTTTTAAAATGTAGAAACCTNGACCCGAAAAAACTGCTAAAAATAGTAAACTGTGCAAAAACTGAAAAATTGAAAGAAGCAATGGTGGGGGTTCAAGTGGAATAGGTGGGTGGCCACCAATATCCACCTGGATCACCTATAGAATTTGGGCGAATCATTTTTAAAATAACGAATCTCGTTTTTGGAAAAACCATGGAAAATTAGCACATGAATGAAATTTAGCCCCTAAAATCATCCATGTCTACAAGCTCCCCTCAATCTCTTTAGTGCTCTGTTTTATTTCTCTAGAACTATTTGCTTCAGTTCCCCAAGGCTTCTCATGCCCTTTCATCTTCTGATTTTCGTTTCATTCTTTCCTCAATGACTCATCATCTCCCTTTGCTTATCCTTTTGGCTTCATCTCAAAAATATGCTCCTCCTTCAACCCCTCCACAATTTCTTCTATAACAGCTTTCCCTCTACAACATAATTATCCACACAATTTTCCATTCTACAACAACTCTCCTAGATTCCCCATTGTTGCAAATCTGCAACATTATTCTAATTTGTAGTGGCATTGTCACTCCCTACAGTGCATCCATTCACAAACCTATGGAAACCAATCATTGTTGTAACATATTTGTCACACCCCCATAACTTCCTTTGGCATGTCATCCCCAGGATGACCAAGATGCTCTTGCATCAGACTCCCTAGTTTTCAAGAAAGCATGCCCTCATGCTTATGAGGTAAATCACTACATCTACAGATGTCCAATGCAACTCCATCAATGTTTCACTCTCAGATATACAATCCTCATTTGTTATACACTCTAATCTACAAACCATATTCCTTTGTTTCACATTCTTTCTTTTAATTCATTGTTTCTCTTCGCTACACATCAATCTACAACAACACAACAATATTCTTGTCATGGAGATCTAGAATTTTTCATCTTATTCCTGTTGCAACTCAACTTTCTACATCAGCTCAACTTATGGTATTGATACCTTCTTTGTCTCTCCTTCTTCATTACCATAAGAACTAGTAATTTGTTTTTCATTCATGCATCACTTGCATAATTGGATCTGAGTCACATCCAATCCAGGACATCCCACTGCCCTTTTTCATGTAGTGTACAAAGTGCCTTCAGTGCATCCAGTCACTCATCCTTGAAGCTACACAATATGGAGTCACATGCTCCCATCATACACCTCCCTTGACTCAATCCACATCACCTGTACAACTCGATCTGATTCACTCCAATCTAGGACATCCCACTGCCCTTTTTCATGCAGTGTATAAAGTGCCTTTGGTGCAGCCAGCCACTCATGCTCGAAGCTACACAACATGGAGTCACATGCTCCCATGTTACACCTTCCTTGACTCAATACACAACCATACGCAGACTATAGCTTTATAGGATCTCAGGTAATGTTCGCTAATAACTTTATAGTCGTAATTAGCATATTGAATTAGCAAACTCAGTCGGTAATTATGTCAACGTATACACATTCTTTTAAAATTACCAGAGACAACTTTCAAGATTCTTCTTCTCCATAAAAACCTTCACGCTTGGTCCTCGGTAACCTTCACTCTTCTAACATTCTTCTGCAGCATATCTTTTTCCTCGGAAGATTTGAAATATTCTCCTTTCTCTGTCAGCAACATGTTCATCAACTTCCCTCTCTTCCGGAACATATGTTATCCATCTTCAACTCAACATATTCCTTCATGCTTCATCTTCCCGACATCATCTTCTACTCGAACATTTTCTTATACATCTTCATCATCTCCAACCTCTATAATCCAGCAATTTCTTGCAATCTTTGCAGTTCATTTTCCTACACATATATCATTTTATTGCATCTTCTTTTAATCCAAGAACATCCACTTCCATCTGCAGCCACAAATGTCTTTCTTCACATGTCTCTGTCTTCCACTGCTATAAATTCTATGCATCTTTGTTCTTCTTTATTTCTCTTAAATTCAGGTCTACTCAAAAGCCTCTAGTCACCATATGGAAAGAATGCGCTCACTCCTACCAACATGCTCCTCAAAACATATGATCCCAGTCTCCAGTCCAGGAAACCTTTCGACTACATTCCTCTCATAGCCACACTCGCTCACTTCTAGTGACCATGACTTCATTCCAAGATAACAATCATGGATAACTACCACCACAACTACCATCTAATGAATCCTCTCATGACCCAAGCTTCCTCTTTCACCTCAAGATAATACTCATGGATAACTACCACCACAAATACCATTTATTTCTAGCAACCATTTATCTTAGAGACTTCTTCCTTTTCAGCAGCAACCTTTTGAACTTTGCTTCAAGCAATTTATTGTTCCTTGCTATATTTTCCCATTTCAGGTTTCATCTTGGAATCTTCTACCACTCCATTATCTACATTATAACTCTTTATTTTTTCACCTCCTTAACCTACTCATCTTCACGGAGAAATCCTTGGTATTTATTTTGTATCCCTCAGCCAGACTACACTTCACATGCCCTTTCTTCGGCACTGCTTCCCATCATTCTTCCTTCAAGAACACAAGATGAAACCACATTCTCCAAGGTCTTCTTGCTTTGCATTTTCTTTCATCCCAGAGTTGAAATGTATTATTATATCTTCTCACATTATTTCACCCCATTGTTGAACCATGCTCTGATATCTTCTCACATTCTTTCACCCCAGAGTTGAACCATGCTCTGATATCTTCTCACATTATTTCACCCCGGAGTTGAACCATGCTCTTATATCTTCTCACATTCTTTCACCCCAAAGTTGAACCATGCTCTAATACCACTTGATACAGTGGGAATATTCTCCCTTCCATCAAAGTACGCTCACATTGGAACATCTTCTTCATGTGTGTGTAATAGGAATCCGATCCAGGTGAATATTGGTGGCCACCCACCTGTTCCAACTGACTCCTCTTGAAATTTTATAGTTCAGCATGTTCTTATGTAATTATTTGTAATTGTGGATTCTACACCTCCGGGGTTGTCTGAATCCCTACACATATTCCAGGTGGAGATTGGTGATCGCCCACCTAATCCAACTAACTTATTTTGAATGTTTTCATGTCAGTACATCTTTATGTACTTCTAGGGCCATTTTGGGGCCCTAAACAGTGTTTTTTTGACTTGCCACAATCAAATTGTAGACGGAGTCAGATTTTGATGGAATAATGTGTCTTTCTCAAAAACACCTTTCCAACGGGATATCATGTGCCTAAAATTGAGTTTGTATGCAAAAGTTACGACCCCGAAAGTTGAGGTACCAACTTACCCATCGGGGCCCACATAACTTTTAGTGTTTCGTCTCCTAGGGTTAGGTTTTTGGATGTCTATGGTTTTGGCATTCATGAGTAATGTTAAAAAGGCTTATGGAGCCTCATTGTAATCATTCTTCTCAGATGGATGCATGTAGCATCCACATCTCTTCTCAGAGATAGCTACCACCATTCGAGCAAGTTGTTTTCAGTTCTATAGTTTTACAGTTTCAACCTATTTTATTTATTCAATAGAATTTGTTGTTCACTTGATATATGTTTTTGTTATCCATATATCTATGTTATTGTATTCAGTCTGTTATTCATTTCATTTCGCTCTCATAAATCTGAATCAATGGTATCAGAGCGGTCTACTCTTCATTTACTTTTCTTCGTGCATGTCCCCAACAAGATCTAGGTACAAGAAATTGGGAATCGAACCAGTCAAGCCTTTGCAAGATCGGTCACACCGAACCCGACAACAACCCATGGGGGATGAAAATAAATATGATGGAGCAAGAGATCCTTTTAAAATGTTGCTCGAGGAAACCCTTGTGTGACAAAGGAATGAGATTATGGACAAATTTGCACAGATCCTTCGGCGGCTTCCCACAGGAGAAGCATATTCATCAAGCGGCCAAGCAACCCCCTTCGAGGTATAGGTAAAATTTGATATTCCATTATTTGAAGGACTGATAGATGCAAATGTTCTAGATAAATGGTTGAATCTGCTCGAAGGGTATTTTTCGGTCCATAATTTTTCCAATAGGGAAAAGATTACTTTTTCACTCCTCAAGGTCATCACCCATGTTAAGGGCTGGTGGGATACTTACTCTGAGCAAAGGGTTGTTAGCTCTCTTTCTGTCTTGAGAAATTTCAAAGAAAAAATTTCACTACTGAAACTTTCGGTAGCGCCTTCATTAAATTTTGTTAAGAGATGCTCGGGATTCCATATGCACATTTTTGGTCAAGTTTTACAAAGAATTTAGTTGGGCTTATGTCTTCTAGAGCAGATACTTTTTTGTAGAAACAAGTCTTGGAAAGGTCAAAGAGTTGGTCATAGGTGAAGATTTGGAAAAACATACCTCAAGTTTTTGTATTGTGCACAATCACTATCGGAAATTTGTGAAAAAGCGCAGTCTAATAACTTTTGGAAGGTGTCAAGTAATTCTTCAAACACCAAAACCCGAGCAAGTGATGGGAATGGTCTTCCTGGAATTTTTGCATGTCTGAAGGATGCTTCGACTTTATATTTTCAAGATTTAAATGTTGAGGGATTATATTCAAACTACCAAGTGTTCTGAATGCACAAAAGTTAAAGCAGTGCGTATGTCCAAACACCATGTAATACATGTTGGAGGAAGTCTTATGCATTGAAGCATAAGACACTGAGATCATCAAAAATTACTCAAGTGTTTGATTCCGGGTGTATAGGTGGAAATCCAAATTATTGAATCATGTCAAGGAAGAGATAGAGGTTCCAGTGACATGAAAAATTTATTGATTCTACCACTTTGTTGAAGCCAATTGTTCCTGAAAAATATATAGAACTTGGTCTACAAGGAGCTCCCTCTTATAGAACTAGTCATGCAGAAAAATATTGTTATTATGAAGTAGGTATTAAAGGGTTTTGGAAGGGTTTTATCGCAATATTTATCATGGTATGCAATCCATCAATACATTTTATGATATGAAATCTTATTGAAACGCCTTAAAAGCCAAGCGATCCTTGAACAAGCATAGCCTGGAAAATGTGTCTTCCATATAGGTCTTTGTACTTGGAGCTATTGAAAAACTTGTAACAACTATTGTAACTTATCATTTCTTGGTTTTGAAGTTAAGGCTTAAAGAAAAACAAGAGATGGGTGGGAACCAAGTGTTGTCATATAAAGGAACTTGGATGTGATTTTTAAAATGATTCGCTATGAGGGATTGCCTGGATTTTAGAAGGCCCATGAGACCATCTATTTTAATTTATATTTTAATTTAAGGAGTGTGCAAAAGAGTAAATCATCACCACGGCATTAAATATTTGAATCATCTAAAAATTCACTCGGGCTTTTCCAGCGCATTATGGGGAAATATTGTTCACGAACCTACTGAAGATTGTTACAAAGATCACAAATTTGAAGCTGCACCAAATCATATTGTCAAAGAGATGTTGTAGTGATGCCATGTGTAATGAGACCCGTTGGAGAAGGATCAATTAATCAAATGAAGACAGTAGAGATATCTCCAGTAAATTGTGCAGGTTTTGACTGATAAATAGATAGGATTTGGGATCTTATTTCTTTGTTTTTGGATCTGATATTTTTCTAACCAATTTCTATGATTATCTTAAGGATGATTTTGGTTCCTTCATTTTAGAAACAAGAAAACTAAATTGGAATCCTTTGTCCATGTATAAAAGACGAATAAGATGGAATTTGTAGAGAGGGGTTTTTTTAGTCTGAGGGACTAAGAGAGAGTTGTAGGAGGCATATTTCTTAGTTGTATGTAATCATTATAAGCGTGAGGGGCATGTTATGTAAACATCTATGCCATTTGAGATTCGTGATATGTGTGTTATCAGTTTGTAAATTGCTCTTTCTATTCATTCCTTTTATATCTTCTTACTTATGCAAAATGCAGACTATGAGGATCATGGTTTGCTTTGATTAATGGATTCTTGAGCAGCAGAGGATATGTTTTGTCTTGCCTATTAATAAATGTTTTATTTAAGTACCTTTCATTCATTTTGCAGAGAGGATCCTTGCCTAGTGAACTTTATGCTTTTTTTTCATCTTCTTCATTCTTATATCCATCATTATTTATCTTTTATCTGGTACACAGATTGATTGCCTTATATTTGCAAATTGTTCATGAATCCATGCCCAATGGTGTAAATCACTGATTTACAATCAGTTTTCTTCCTTTTCCTTTCTCACTTCCTTCATGTTGATCCTACCACTCTATAAGTTTTCCTAAAACTAATTAAATCAAGGTGTGATAGGCCTGACTCAATAGCAGTCTTCAGTCGAATTCTAGTGCAAACATATTTTGGCGTCGTTGTCGGGGAAGGAAATGAAGTAATATTCCCTAGGAGAAAGACATTGATCAGATTCTCTTATGGATGGTGAACAAGAAGTGAACATATATCAGACTGCATATCATTCACCTATCGACTCCAACTCCATGAAGAAAGAAATTGTTGGTGACTTCACTGATACAGGACAGAAATGGCAATGGATGTTATCCTTGCTCAGAGGTATGAATTTTGTGATTTCTCAAGCGTAGCTGGTTTTCCACATCCAGTGCCTATTATAGATGAATGGGATGACTATCTTCCCAGATTCAGAGGAAGCAAGCATGATCATCACGGTGAACACTTATTAAATTTTCATAAATGCATGCTTGAACATGATTTTTTCCACGAGGATCTCTTAATCAGGATGTTCATATTTTCTTTAGAAGAACATACTCGTGAATGGTGTCAATCCCTCTCTGCTACTAGCATTCATTCACTGAAGGATTTTTATGCTGCATTTAAACAAGATACTTTGTTGACCTTCTTTTTGAGGAATTTTGTATGGAGTTTGAAGTTTAGGGTGTTTGTAATAAAGAAATGGTTAAAGAATCAATTGTTCCTCATGACCCCCAATAGGTTTCTCATGGTTTTAGAAATCATGTGCTTTCTCGGGAAATTGAAATAGAAGCAAATAATCATATTTCTGCTGTAAATTTTTTTGATTGCTATGAATCTGAAGATATGTTTGCTCCAACTATAAATCACGAAAATCAATTTTATTCTTGTCAAATTGCACTTGAAATTTTTAAAGACAATGGAATGATATTGCAACAGCCTTGTGTTTTTCTAGATAAGAGACTATTAAGGAAATACATGGGCATTTAATCTCCTATTCATCATCAACCATTGAGAAGCTATCATCGGGGATCAGCAAGCCTGCATCCTTCATTTTTGAATTTGAATATGCAACAAATATCAGATATATGATCAACAGTGACATCATCTCGCAGCCTATTTCTTTTGAAAAACAAAAAAAGGTACTCTCCTATGATTTTGATGATCTCGTGGAAAGATATATGGAGTTGCATTGGAGTCATCATTTTATATTTATGACTACATAAAGGCGGATGTTTATAACTGTAAGAATGGGTTGTTAGTTCATTTTTTTTACTCTTCAGTTTCTTTATCTATATATGCACTCATGAATGGAAGTAGATTTCAGTTTGTGATCCAGTTATTTGCATGGTTGTATTGGATGTTTCACATCACTTGATTGAGCAGACAACAAAATTGGCTAGAAGTAGGAATGTTTATAAATAAGCTCGTATTTTCGATCATTTGTTTCTCAGTTTGGTGTGGTTTGTAGCATAATAATAGTCATAAGACTTCATAGCCCAATGGAGACATTGGAAGCTTGTTCAGTTTGTTAGTTTATATTTCAGTTTGGTTTTTTCAGCAGTTCTTTCAGTTTTCAGTTTGAATAAGTCTTAGGGATATTCTCAGGATCAATCACAGATATGCTTGTTCTTGGCAGATCACATGGAGCATGCCATCCCCTGTGGATCCCATGTTAGCTCTCTTTCTATCTTGAGAAATTTCAAAGAAAAAATTTCGCTACTGGAATTTTTGGTAGCGCCTTCATTAAATTTTGGCAAGAGATGCTCGGGATTCCATATGTGCATTTTTGGTCAAGTTTTACAAANGACCCGAAAAAACTGCTAAAAATAGTAAACTGTGCAAAAACTGAAAAATTGAAAGAAGCAATGGTGGGGGTTCAAGTGGAATAGGTGGGTGGCCACCAATATCCACCTGGATCACCTATAGAATTTGGGCGAATCATTTTTAAAATAACGAATCTCGTTTTTGGAAAAACCATGGAAAATTAGCACATGAATGAAATTTAGCCCCTAAAATCATCCATGTCTACAAGCTCCCCTCAATCTCTTTAGTGCTCTGTTTTATTTCTCTAGAACTATTTGCTTCAGTTCCCCAAGGCTTCTCATGCCCTTTCATCTTCTGATTTTCGTTTCATTCTTTCCTCAATGACTCATCATCTCCCTTTGCTTATCCTTTTGGCTTCATCTCAAAAATATGCTCCTCCTTCAACCCCTCCACAATTTCTTCTATAACAGCTTTCCCTCTACAACATAATTATCCACACAATTTTCCATTCTACAACAACTCTCCTAGATTCCCCATTGTTGCAAATCTGCAACATTATTCTAATTTGTAGTGGCATTGTCACTCCCTACAGTGCATCCATTCACAAACCTATGGAAACCAATCATTGTTGTAACATATTTGTCACACCCCCATAACTTCCTTTGGCATGTCATCCCCAGGATGACCAAGATGCTCTTGCATCAGACTCCCTAGTTTTCAAGAAAGCATGCCCTCATGCTTATGAGGTAAATCACTACATCTACAGATGTCCAATGCAACTCCATCAATGTTTCACTCTCAGATATACAATCCTCATTTGTTATACACTCTAATCTACAAACCATATTCCTTTGTTTCACATTCTTTCTTTTAATTCATTGTTTCTCTTCGCTACACATCAATCTACAACAACACAACAATATTCTTGTCATGGAGATCTAGAATTTTTCATCTTATTCCTGTTGCAACTCAACTTTCTACATCAGCTCAACTTATGGTATTGATACCTTCTTTGTCTCTCCTTCTTCATTACCATAAGAACTAGTAATTTGTTTTTCATTCATGCATCACTTGCATAATTGGATCTGAGTCACATCCAATCCAGGACATCCCACTGCCCTTTTTCATGTAGTGTACAAAGTGCCTTCAGTGCATCCAGTCACTCATCCTTGAAGCTACACAATATGGAGTCACATGCTCCCATCATACACCTCCCTTGACTCAATCCACATCACCTGTACAACTCGATCTGATTCACTCCAATCTAGGACATCCCACTGCCCTTTTTCATGCAGTGTATAAAGTGCCTTTGGTGCAGCCAGCCACTCATGCTCGAAGCTACACAACATGGAGTCACATGCTCCCATGTTACACCTTCCTTGACTCAATACACAACCATACGCAGACTATAGCTTTATAGGATCTCAGGTAATGTTCGCTAATAACTTTATAGTCGTAATTAGCATATTGAATTAGCAAACTCAGTCGGTAATTATGTCAACGTATACACATTCTTTTAAAATTACCAGAGACAACTTTCAAGATTCTTCTTCTCCATAAAAACCTTCACGCTTGGTCCTCGGTAACCTTCACTCTTCTAACATTCTTCTGCAGCATATCTTTTTCCTCGGAAGATTTGAAATATTCTCCTTTCTCTGTCAGCAACATGTTCATCAACTTCCCTCTCTTCCGGAACATATGTTATCCATCTTCAACTCAACATATTCCTTCATGCTTCATCTTCCCGACATCATCTTCTACTCGAACATTTTCTTATACATCTTCATCATCTCCAACCTCTATAATCCAGCAATTTCTTGCAATCTTTGCAGTTCATTTTCCTACACATATATCATTTTATTGCATCTTCTTTTAATCCAAGAACATCCACTTCCATCTGCAGCCACAAATGTCTTTCTTCACATGTCTCTGTCTTCCACTGCTATAAATTCTATGCATCTTTGTTCTTCTTTATTTCTCTTAAATTCAGGTCTACTCAAAAGCCTCTAGTCACCATATGGAAAGAATGCGCTCACTCCTACCAACATGCTCCTCAAAACATATGATCCCAGTCTCCAGTCCAGGAAACCTTTCGACTACATTCCTCTCATAGCCACACTCGCTCACTTCTAGTGACCATGACTTCATTCCAAGATAACAATCATGGATAACTACCACCACAACTACCATCTAATGAATCCTCTCATGACCCAAGCTTCCTCTTTCACCTCAAGATAATACTCATGGATAACTACCACCACAAATACCATTTATTTCTAGCAACCATTTATCTTAGAGACTTCTTCCTTTTCAGCAGCAACCTTTTGAACTTTGCTTCAAGCAATTTATTGTTCCTTGCTATATTTTCCCATTTCAGGTTTCATCTTGGAATCTTCTACCACTCCATTATCTACATTATAACTCTTTATTTTTTCACCTCCTTAACCTACTCATCTTCACGGAGAAATCCTTGGTATTTATTTTGTATCCCTCAGCCAGACTACACTTCACATGCCCTTTCTTCGGCACTGCTTCCCATCATTCTTCCTTCAAGAACACAAGATGAAACCACATTCTCCAAGGTCTTCTTGCTTTGCATTTTCTTTCATCCCAGAGTTGAAATGTATTATTATATCTTCTCACATTATTTCACCCCATTGTTGAACCATGCTCTGATATCTTCTCACATTCTTTCACCCCAGAGTTGAACCATGCTCTGATATCTTCTCACATTATTTCACCCCGGAGTTGAACCATGCTCTTATATCTTCTCACATTCTTTCACCCCAAAGTTGAACCATGCTCTAATACCACTTGATACAGTGGGAATATTCTCCCTTCCATCAAAGTACGCTCACATTGGAACATCTTCTTCATGTGTGTGTAATAGGAATCCGATCCAGGTGAATATTGGTGGCCACCCACCTGTTCCAACTGACTCCTCTTGAAATTTTATAGTTCAGCATGTTCTTATGTAATTATTTGTAATTGTGGATTCTACACCTCCGGGGTTGTCTGAATCCCTACACATATTCCAGGTGGAGATTGGTGATCGCCCACCTAATCCAACTAACTTATTTTGAATGTTTTCATGTCAGTACATCTTTATGTACTTCTAGGGCCATTTTGGGGCCCTAAACAGTGTTTTTTTGACTTGCCACAATCAAATTGTAGACGGAGTCAGATTTTGATGGAATAATGTGTCTTTCTCAAAAACACCTTTCCAACGGGATATCATGTGCCAAAAATTGAGTTTGTATGCAAAAGTTACGACCCCAAAAGTTGAGGTACCAACTTACCCATCGGGGCCCACATAACTTTTAGTGTTTCGTCTCCTAGGGTTAGGTTTTTGGATGTCTATGGTTTTGGCATTCATGAGTAATGTTAAAAAGGATTATGGAGCCTCATTGTAATCATTCTTCTCAGACGGATGCATGTAGCATCCACATCTTTTCTCAGAGATAGCTACCACCATTCGAGCAAGTTGTTTTCAGTTCTATAGTTTTACAGTTTCAGCCTATTTTATTTATTCAATAGAATTTGTTGTTCACTTGATATATGTTTTTGTTATCCATATATCTATGTTATTGTATTCAGTCTGTTATTCATTTCATTCTGCTCTCATAAATCTGAATCAGTGGTATCAGAGCGGTCTACTCTTCATTTATTTTTCTTCGTGCATGTCCCCGACAAGATCTAGGTACAAGAAATTGGGAATCGAACCAGTCAAGCCTTTGCAAGATCGGTCACACCGAGCCCGACAACAACCCATGGGGGATGAAAATAAATATGATGGAGCAAGAGATCCTTTTAAAATGTTGCTCGAGGAAGCCCTTGTGTGACAAAGGAATGAGATTATGGACAAATTTGCACAGATCCTTCGGCGGCTTCCCATAGGAGAAGCATATTCATCAAGCGGCCAAGCAACCCCCTTCGAGGTATAGGTAAAATTTGATATTCCATTATTTGAAGGACTGATAGATGCAGATGTTCTAGATAAATGGTTGAATCTGCTCGAAGGGTATTTTTCGGTCCATAATTTTTCCAATAGGGAAAAGATTACTTTTTCACTCCTCAAGGTCATCACCCATGTTAAGGACTGGTGGGATACTTACTCTGAGCAAAGGGTTGTTAGCTCTCTTTCTGTCTTGAGAAATTTCAAAGAAAAAATTTCACTACTGAAACTTTCGGTAGCGCCTTCATTAAATTTTGTTAAGAGATGCTCGGGATTCCATATGCACATTTTTGGTCAAGTTTTACAAAGAATTTAGTTGGGCTTATGTCTTCTAGAGCAGATACTTTTTTGTAGAAACAAGTCTTGGAAAGGTCAAAGAGTTGGTCATAGGTGAAGATTTGGAAAAACATACCTCAAGTTTTTGTATTGTGCACAATCACTATCGGAAATTTGTGAAAAAGCGCAGTCTAATAACTTTTGGAAGGTGTCAAGTAATTCTTCAAACACCAAAACCCGAGCAAGTGATGGGAATGGTCTTCCTGGAATTTTTGCATGTCTGAAGGATGCTTCGACTTTATATTTTCAAGATTTAAATGTTGAGGGATTATATTCAAACTACCAAGTGTTCTGAATGCACAAAAGTTAAAGCAGTGCGTATGTCCAAACACCATGTAATACATGTTGGAGGAAGTCTTATGCATTGAAGCATAAGACACTGAGATCATCAAAAATTACTCAAGTGTTTGATTCCGGGTGTATAGGTGGAAATCCAAATTATTGAATCATGTCAAGGAAGAGATAGAGGTTCCAGTGACATGAAAAATTTATTGATTCTACCACTTTGTTGAAGCCAATTGTTCCTGAAAAATATATAGAACTTGGTCTACAAGGAGCTCCCTCTTATAGAACTAGTCATGCAGAAAAATATTGTTATTATGAAGTAGGTATTAAAGGGTTTTGGAAGGGTTTTATCGCAATATTTATCATGGTATGCAATCCATCAATACATTTTATGATATGAAATCTTATTGAAACGCCTTAAAAGCCAAGCGATCCTTGAACAAGCATAGCCTGGAAAATGTGTCTTCCATATAGGTCTTTGTACTTGGAGCTATTGAAAAACTTGTAACAACTATTGTAACTTATCATTTCTTGGTTTTGAAGTTAAGGCTTAAAGAAAAACAAGAGATGGGTGGGAACCAAGTGTTGTCATATAAAGGAACTTGGATGTGATTTTTAAAATGATTCGCTATGAGGGATTGCCTGGATTTTAGAAGGCCCATGAGACCATCTATTTTAATTTATATTTTAATTTAAGGAGTGTGCAAAAGAGTAAATCATCACCACGGCATTAAATATTTGAATCATCTAAAAATTCACTCGGGCTTTTCCAGCGCATTATGGGGAAATATTGTTCACGAACCTACTGAAGATTGTTACAAAGATCACAAATTTGAAGCTGCACCAAATCATATTGTCAAAGAGATGTTGTAGTGATGCCATGTGTAATGAGACCCGTTGGAGAAGGATCAATTAATCAAATGAAGACAGTAGAGATATCTCCAGTAAATTGTGCAGGTTTTGACTGATAAATAGATAGGATTTGGGATCTTATTTCTTTGTTTTTGGATCTGATATTTTTCTAACCAATTTCTATGATTATCTTAAGGATGATTTTGGTTCCTTCATTTTAGAAACAAGAAAACTAAATTGGAATCCTTTGTCCATGTATAAAAGACGAATAAGATGGAATTTGTAGAGAGGGGTTTTTTTAGTCTGAGGGACTAAGAGAGAGTTGTAGGAGGCATATTTCTTAGTTGTATGTAATCATTATAAGCGTGAGGGGCATGTTATGTAAACATCTATGCCATTTGAGATTCGTGATATGTGTGTTATCAGTTTGTAAATTGCTCTTTCTATTCATTCCTTTTATATCTTCTTACTTATGCAAAATGCAGACTATGAGGATCATGGTTTGCTTTGATTAATGGATTCTTGAGCAGCAGAGGATATGTTTTGTCTTGCCTATTAATAAATGTTTTATTTAAGTACCTTTCATTCATTTTGCAGAGAGGATCCTTGCCTAGTGAACTTTATGCTTTTTTTTCATCTTCTTCATTCTTATATCCATCATTATTTATCTTTTATCTGGTACACAGATTGATTGCCTTATATTTGCAAATTGTTCATGAATCCATGCCCAATGGTGTAAATCACTGATTTACAATCAGTTTTCTTCCTTTTCCTTTCTCACTTCCTTCATGTTGATCCTACCACTCTATAAGTTTTCCTAAAACTAATTAAATCAAGGTGTGATAGGCCTGACTCAATAGCAGTCTTCAGTCGAATTCTAGTGCAAACATATTTTGGCGTCGTTGTCGGGGAAGGAAATGAAGTAATATTCCCTAGGAGAAAGACATTGATCAGATTCTCTTATGGATGGTGAACAAGAAGTGAACATATATCAGACTGCATATCATTCACCTATCGACTCCAACTCCATGAAGAAAGAAATTGTTGGTGACTTCACTGATACAGGACAGAAATGGCAATGGATGTTATCCTTGCTCAGAGGTATGAATTTTGTGATTTCTCAAGCGTAGCTGGTTTTCCACATCCAGTGCCTATTATAGATGAATGGGATGACTATCTTCCCAGATTCAGAGGAAGCAAGCATGATCATCACGGTGAACACTTATTAAATTTTCATAAATGCATGCTTGAACATGATTTTTTCCACGAGGATCTCTTAATCAGGATGTTCATATTTTCTTTAGAAGAACATACTCGTGAATGGTGTCAATCCCTCTCTGCTACTAGCATTCATTCACTGAAGGATTTTTATGCTGCATTTAAACAAGATACTTTGTTGACCTTCTTTTTGAGGAATTTTGTATGGAGTTTGAAGTTTAGGGTGTTTGTAATAAAGAAATGGTTAAAGAATCAATTGTTCCTCATGACCCCCAATAGGTTTCTCATGGTTTTAGAAATCATGTGCTTTCTCGGGAAATTGAAATAGAAGCAAATAATCATATTTCTGCTGTAAATTTTTTTGATTGCTATGAATCTGAAGATATGTTTGCTCCAACTATAAATCACGAAAATCAATTTTATTCTTGTCAAATTGCACTTGAAATTTTTAAAGACAATGGAATGATATTGCAACAGCCTTGTGTTTTTCTA
Organism: Picea glauca; assembly: GCA_000966675.3. Classification (NCBI taxonomy): domain Eukaryota; kingdom Viridiplantae; phylum Streptophyta; class Pinopsida; order Pinales; family Pinaceae; genus Picea; species Picea glauca. The sequence continues at coordinate 422,090 of JZKD02S2092065.1, read as the reverse complement.
GATAAGAGACTATTAAGGAAATACATGGGCATTTAATCTCCTATTCATCATCAACCATTGAGAAGCTATCATCGGGGATCAGCAAGCCTGCATCCTTCATTTTTGAATTTGAATATGCAACAAATATCAGATATATGATCAACAGTGACATCATCTCGCAGCCTATTTCTTTTGAAAAACAAAAAAAGGTACTCTCCTATGATTTTGATGATCTCGTGGAAAGATATATGGAGTTGCATTGGAGTCATCATTTTATATTTATGACTACATAAAGGCGGATGTTTATAACTGTAAGAATGGGTTGTTAGTTCATTTTTTTTACTCTTCAGTTTCTTTATCTATATATGCACTCATGAATGGAAGTAGATTTCAGTTTGTGATCCAGTTATTTGCATGGTTGTATTGGATGTTTCACATCACTTGATTGAGCAGACAACAAAATTGGCTAGAAGTAGGAATGTTTATAAATAAGCTCGTATTTTCGATCATTTGTTTCTCAGTTTGGTGTGGTTTGTAGCATAATAATAGTCATAAGACTTCATAGCCCAATGGAGACATTGGAAGCTTGTTCAGTTTGTTAGTTTATATTTCAGTTTGGTTTTTTCAGCAGTTCTTTCAGTTTTCAGTTTGAATAAGTCTTAGGGATATTCTCAGGATCAATCACAGATATGCTTGTTCTTGGCAGATCACATGGAGCATGCCATCCCCTGTGGATCCCATGTTAGCTCTCTTTCTATCTTGAGAAATTTCAAAGAAAAAATTTCGCTACTGGAATTTTTGGTAGCGCCTTCATTAAATTTTGGCAAGAGATGCTCGGGATTCCATATGTGCATTTTTGGTCAAGTTTTACAAAGCATTTAGTTGGGATCATATCTTCTAGAGTAGATACTTTTTTGCAGAAACTAGTCTTGGAAAGGTCGAAGAGTTGGTCATAGGTGATGATTTGGCCAAAAATACCTCAAGTTTTTGTATTGTGCATAATCGTTATCGGAAATTTGTGAAAAAATGCAGTCCAATAACTTTTAAAAGTGTCAAGTAGTTCTTCAAACACCAAAACCCGAGCAAGTGATGGGAATGGTCTCTCTGGAATTTTTGTATGTCTGAAGGATGCTTCGACTTTCCATTTTCAATATTTCAATGCTGAGGGATTATATTCAAACTACCAGGTGTTCTGAATGCACAAAAGTTAAAGCAGTGCATATGTCCAAAAACCATGTAATACACATTGGAGGAAGTCTTATGCATTGAAGCATAATACACTGAGATCATCAAACATCACTCAAGTATTTGAGTCTGGATGTATAGGTGGAAATCCCAATTATTGAATCATTTCAAGGAAGAGACAGATATTCCAGTGACATGAAAACTTTATTGATTCTACCACTCTGTTGAAGTCAATCATTCCTGAAAAATCTATAGAGCTTGGTCTACAAGGGGATCCCTTTTATATAACTGGTCATGCAGCAAAATATCTCTATTATGAAGTAGGTTTCAAAGGTTTTTGGAAGGGTGTTATCCCAAGTTTTATCATGGTATGCAATCCATCAATACAGCTTATGATATGAAAGCTTATTGAAACGCCTTAAAAGCCAAGCGAGCCTTGAACAAGAATAGCCTGGAAAATGTGTCTTCCATAGAGGTCTTTGTACTTGGAGCTATTGCAAAACTTGGAACAATTGTTGTAACTTATCCTTTCTTGGTTGTGAATTTAAGGCTTAAAGCAAAACAAGAGATGGGTGGGAACCAAGCATTGTCATATACAAGAACTTGGATGCGATTTTTAAAATGATTCACTACGAGGGATTTCCTGGATTTTATAAGGCCCATGATACCATATCTTTTAATTTCTATTTTAATTTAAGGAGTGTGCGAAAGAGGAAATCATCACCACAACATTAAACATTTGAATCATGTATAAATTCACCCGGGCTTTTCCAGCGCATTTTGGGGAAATATTTTTCATGAACCTACTGAAGATTGTTATAAAGATCACGAATTTGAAGCTACACCAAATCATATTGTCAAAAAGATTTTGTAGTGATTCCATGTGTAATGAGACCTGTTGGAGAAGGATCAATTTCTCAAATGAATACAGTAGAGATATCTCCAGTAAATTGTGTAGGGTTTGACTGATAAATAGATAGGATTTGGGATCTTATTTCTTTGGTGTTGGATCCTATAATTTTCTAACCAATTTCTATGATTAGCTCAAGGAGGATTTCGGTCCCTATGTCTTGTCTTGCCTATTAATCTATGTTTTATTTATATACCTTTCATTCATTTTGCAGAGAGGATCCTTTCCTAGTGAATTTTATGTTTTTTCGTCATCTTCTTCATTCTTTTATCCATCATTATATATATTTTACTGGTACACAGATTGATTTTCTTAGATTTGCAGATTGTTCATGACCCCATGCCCAACGGTGTAACTTGTTGATATACAATCAGTTTTCTTCATTTTCCTTTCTCACTGCCTTCATGTTGATCCTATGAGTCTATAAGTTTTCCTAAAACCAATTAAATCAAGGTGTGTTAGGCTTGACTCAATAGCAGTCTTGAGTCGACTTCTAGCACTAACAAAGGCCATAGAGGAATATGAAATATTTTTGGTTTCCCCCATGTGGGATTCCTTCAGGGATCTCATTAAAGAACAATACTACCATGTTGGAAGCTACGAGGACCAATACACAATATGGACCACCCTGCGTCAGGAAAGGGACCAAACAGTACCAGATTTCACCAATATTTTCCATACCCTGCGCACCAAATTGGGTATCAAAGACTCTGAACGACATCTGGTGCTCAAATATCATGGTTGTATGCATAGATACATTCAAACAGAAATGGATTTTCTGGACATCGCATCATTGGGTACAACTTATAGATATGTTGTCAAGATCGAGAAAAACTTTAAGCAGAAGAGGCGAGAGTTTGTATCTGCAAAATCCTTAGAGCCGAAGCAAGGAAAAGGCGTCCCCAACCCATAAAACAAGGGACAAAGCCAAGATGGCCACTCTCAGGACAACTAGTTCAAGACGCACAACAAGAAGGGTAATGATAAGTTGAATAAGGACACGGTAAAATGGTGTGAATACCATAAAATCCCTTGGCACAACATCGAAGAATTTCGCTCCAAGCAGTCACTGGTGGTTGAGATGAAAGATTTCGAGTCAAAGACAGATTCTGAATTCAAATCAAATCTAGAAGGAGGGAAGCAGACTATCGATGTTGAACCCAGTGCCATTGTCACTACCACCAAAGTCCATCCAAGTGAACCAGAAGAACCAGAGGAAGGGGAACACCTCTTTCACACACACATGTGAGTAAAGGGGGCTCTGCTTCATTTCATTGTCGATAGCGGAAGTAAGAAGAACATGATCTCAGTAGATGTCTTCAAGCTGATGGACCTAGCAACAACATCGCACCCATAGTCCTACACCATCGGCTAGCTTTGCGAAGGAATAGATCTTCGCATTAGTCAACAGTTTCATCTACCCTACGGCATCAAGCCCTTCAAAGATGAGGTATTGTGTGATATTGCTCCTCGTGAAGTTTGTGATTTTGTTTTAGGACAACCATATTTGTGGAAGTGACATGATGTGTATGAGTCTAGACCCCTCAGTGTTATTATTACTTTGGGTAGACAATTGTACAGGATACCAGAGGTAGTGTCGCCTACCATTGTTTCTTTAATCTCTACTAAGAAATGCAGTAAGGTCATTTCATAGACCGGGAATTTTTTATTCTTTGTGATCTATTCTCACAGTAAGTAGAAGTTCGTCGCCACATCCATGGCCTCTACACAGAGCCTCTCTTTGCAGCAAAAGAAAGTGGACGGGATCGTGGAAGAGTACAGAAACATATTCTCCTCACCCATTGGGGTACCAACGCACTGCCAAGTCAAGCATCCAATTGATCTAACCCCTGGTGCACCTCTACCTAATGGACCATTATATCACCACTCGTTGATGGAAAATGACGATATCAAGCGTTATATCCAAGAGTTCCTTCAAAAGGGTCACATCAGACCTATCTCCTCCCCTTGCGAAAGCCCGATTGTACTAATGTAGAAGAAAGACGGGATCTGGCATCTCTGCATTGATTACAGAGCATTAAACAAAATCACAGTCAGGAACTGGTACCTAATTCCCTGAATTGATGACCTTCTTGACCAACTCAAGGGGGGGAATTTCTTCAACAAGATTGAGCTAAAGTCTGGCTACCACCAGGTTCCCATCAAGCCAATGGATGTATGGAAGACAACTTTCAAATCTAAATAAGGTCTCTTCGAATGGTAGTCATGCCCTTTGGCTTAACAAATGCACTAGCCACTCTCATGAGGTTAATGGATGATTTATTGAGACCCTTCGCCAACTATTTTTTGGTGGTATATTTGAATGACATCCTCATCTTCAGCAGAACTTGGGAGGATCACATGTAGCATATTCAGTAGGTTTTGAGCACTCTGTGATAGCACAAGTTGTATTCCAACTTGGAAAAATGCTCCTTTGGCATGAACAGGGTCCAATACTTCAGCTACATTGTTGATTTGCATAGGGTACAGGTGGATCCAGCTAATATCCAAGTCATATGTGACTAGCCAGCCCCAACCACACTAACCGAGCTCTGGAGCTTCTTGGGGCTTGCCAAATTTTACCAATAGTTCGTGTTGGGATTCTCCCATATTGCATGAGCCCTCAGCCAAGTGGCCAAGGGTAGTGGTAGGTAAAATTCTACATGGGGAAAGGCACAACAACGAGCATTTGATGATCTGAAGCATCACTTGTTCTCAGCTCCAATACTCTCCTTACCCAATCTGCAACAACCATTCAATATTGAGACTGATGCATTTGATTATGTTGTAGGCATAGTTCTCACTTGGCACGATCATCCGGTAGCATACCATAGTGAGACACTCTCAGATATTGTCCAGAAATACCCCACCTAAGACAAGGAAATGTATTCCATTGTATAATCATGTCGTCAATGGAAACATTACATTCTGTGAAAGAAGACAATCACCCACATTAATCACAAGCCTCTGCAGTTCATACAGACACAGGGGAAGTTGCAGAACGACTGCCATCAAAATTGGTCCACTTACCTGCAACAGTTCCATCTACCCATCAAGTATAAGACAAGGAGCACAAATCGTCTTGTTGATTTCCTCAGTCGACACCCCATGGCTGCACTCACCACCGTGCTCCATGCTTATGGGCATGTGGCATCTGAGTGGCCCAAACTTTATCAGCAAGATTCAAACTTCACCATCACCTATCAACTCTTGGGTACAGGTGCAAATGTCACTGATTTTCACATTCAGGATGGACTTTTATTCCATCTAGGCCATATTGGTGTCCCTACAAGTGAGCGTGCAAAGATGATTTGGGAGGCTCACTATAGTCGGATGGCAAGACATTTTGGCGTGGAGAAAACTGTGGTCATTTTACAGAAACATTTTTATTGACCAAAACTGCGACAGGACATCGGTAAGTATATCAGATCTTGCACTGCTTGTGCCATTGCCAAGCCAGAAATCAAGAAGCAAGGCTTATACACCCCTCTTCCTACTCCTGAGAAGCCTTGGGAATCCATCTCGATGGATTACATGTCTGGCCTTTCATCCACCAAGCAAGGCAATGATTGTGTATCTATGGTGGTTGATCGGTTTTCGAAGATGGCCATTCTCACAGCATGCAAGAAGAGCATCACAGTGGCAGATACTGCCAAGATTTTCTTCGAACAAGTGTGGGTCCATTTTGGGATACCACAGACCATCATCTCCAATTGGGACAGCAGGTTCCTTAGCACATTTTGGTTGAGTCTTTGGTCACTATTGGACACCAAGCTCACTAAATCCATTGCCTTCCACTGTCAGACTGATGGAAAAACAGAGGTCGTCAATTAGATGATTGTGCACATCCTGCGCATGTATAACTCTAAGCATATGTGTACATGGGATAAGTGTCTTCCCTATGTTCAACACATTTACAACAGGGCTCTCCATAGCTCCATCAACCATATCCCCTTTCAAGTGGGGATGGGATTCCAACCCTTGGGTCCCATTGATGTTGCACTACTTCTTGCAACAACACAGAAAAATTCTTCCCATGTTTAGTCTGAGGCCAACAAAGCCACCTAATTCATTGAGAGGATTCAGCACATCCGCCAACAGGTCCATGAGATTTTGCAGAAATCCAATGCTAAGTACAAGCAACGCCATGAACAATATCAGGTACCACACAAATTTCAAGTGGGAGACAAGGTATGGTTACATTTGTAGAAATAACACCTTACAGGTCCCCATCGGAAGCTCCACCCACTTCTCTATGGGCCTTAAACTATCACCAAGGTTGTGGATAGCAATTCTTTTGAGCTCAACACTCCACCCTTCCTTGGCTTACACCCAGTGTTCAATGTGGAACTCCTTTGGCCATACTTTCCACCATTATTTGGACACCTTAGAGATCGCAGAATAGTTGACACGAATAGAGGTCAACCATGACTGCATGAAATAGGCAACCATTGATAAGATAGTGGACACACAGATCAAGGGCACTCTCTAGCAGAGGATCCATATTTATCGGGTTGTCAAGGCAGGGCAGCTCCTACACCAAGGAAAATGGCTCGCCCGAGGCCAAATTCAACAGAAGTTTACTCACCTGATGGGGTCACTCAACGCAATGGATACCATTGCTTCCTAAAGGGGGAGGATTGATCCATGTGGATATTGGTGGCCACCCACCTGTTCCAACTGGCTCCTCTTGATAGTTTTTAGTTCAACACGTTCTTCTGTAATTCTATGTAATTGTGGGTCCTACACTTCTGAGGCTATCTGAATCCCTACATAGCTTCCATATGGATATTGGTGGTCGCCCACCTAATCCAACTGGCTTATTTTTTATTTTTTCATGTCAGTACATCTTTCTGTACTTCTAGGGTCATTTTGGGGCCCTAAACAGTTTTTTTTGGCTTGCCACAATCAAACTGTAGACAGAGTCAAATTTCGACAACATAATGTGTAGTTCTCGAAAAGACATTTCCAACAGGCTATCACGCACCTAAAAAGGAGGTTGTGTGCAAAAGTTACGACACCGGGAAGTTGAGGTACCAACTTACCCATCGGGGCCGACATAACTTTTGGTGGTTCATCTCCTAGGGTTAGGTTTTTTTTGTCTAGGGTTTTGGAATTCATGAATAATGTTAAAAAGGCCTATGGAGCCTCATTTTAATCATTCTTCTCAGATGGATGCGCGTAGCACTCACATCTTTTCTTAGAGATAGCTACCACCATTCGAGCAATTTGTTTTAAGTTCTGCAATTTTACAGTTTCAACCTATTTTATTTATTCAATAGAATTTATTGTTCACTATATATTTGTTGTTTTTCTCCATATCTCTATGTTATTGTATTGAGTTTATCATTCATTTCATTCCGCTCATAAATCTGGATCATAATCGCAACTACCAAAATGATTCTTCCTCTTTGCTACATTTTCCTTCCTTTCAATATGATCGTTCCACAACCCCTGGGGTTGTACCTCTGTTATCTCATACCCACGTTGTTCCCTCTATCACTAGCAACATATGCTACATAATTATCAGTCGGTACTAACCAATCTATTGCATATTCACTTGTTGCAACTCGCCCTCTGTTGCAAATCACCTTCTGTTGTAAATCTCCCTCTGTTGCAACTCGCCATATATTGTAGCTTCCCCTTTGTTGTAACTCACCTTCTATTATGAAAATATTCTGTTGTAACTCACATATTGTTGCAACACACATCCCATTACTGCAACATGTCTATGTTGCAACATGGCTCCTATTAGCATACGCTTTTGTTGCAACACATATCAGTTGTGATACAACTCTGTTGTAACACGCTTCATGTTGTAGCCTTTCACTACAACACACTCATTTTGATGTTCTTGTTTCTGCAACATTCCCAGGTGTCAACACAGATGTTGTTGCAACACATCTACACTTGTGGCTGCAACACATATCCGACTACATGTCTTCAGCTGCAACACATATCCAACTACATGTCTTCGGCTGCAACACACCCATGTTGTAACTCACCTCTTTTTCAATATGTTTCTATCAGTACTCTGTCTCTTGTTGCAATATGCCTCTAATGTGGTAAATCTCTCACTGCAACACATAACTCATAGTCGAGACAAAAAATTCTTTTCACATCATCCATACACAGACACAACTCTCAACACTCATAGAACTAGATCGCTCATCCTCCCCATAGAAGACCACAATTCCAACATGACCTTCCACATATTCGTGTCACATGCATAGACATATCATAAAAAGACTATTTTATATGGGATTTACTCATTCAATTACTGACATTAACTTGCACAAAATCGTGTCAAGAGCACAACAAATACATAATCTAGGACTCCATACACACATAAGTGTTAAATCTGTAAATCATCAACTCTTTTATTCATCATACAAGTTACAATATAATGGAGCAATGGCTAGATCTAATCTTACAATMTCCATTGGGTTTCCAGGCCAGAGGCCATGGCAACCTCAACCACTTCTCACTCTCTTATCATGTGATATCTCTCCTCTTGTCAGTTTTGCAAGCTCCCCTCAATATCTTCGGTTCTTTGTTTTATTTTTGTAGAATTGTTTGATTTAGTTCCCCAAGGATTCTCATGCCCTTTCATCTTCCGACTTTCATTTCATTATTTCCTCGATGACACTTTGTCTCCCTCTGCGCATCTTTCCAACTTAATCCCAAAAATACGCTCCTCCTTCAACACATCTACAATTGCTTTTGTAATAGCTTTCCCTATACAACATAATCGTCCAGACACGTGTCCATTCTATAGAAGCGCTCCTAGCTTCCCCATTGTTGTAACTCTACAACATTATTCTGATATGTAGTGATGTTGTCACTCCCTACAGTGCATCCATTCACAACCTATAGCAACCAATCATTATTGTAACATCTTTGTCACATCCTCGTAACTACCTTCATTGTGTCATCCCCAGGATGATCGATATGCTCCTGTATCAAAATAGCATCTCCAGTCTTAGGGACTATAAAAGCTTAGATTTGAAAAAAACCATTCATTTATATAATGAGTGGACCATTGGTTGGGACTATATAATCATTTTCATATGCCTCCTTGCATCATTTTACAATGCCTACTAGTCAAATAATTATTATAAGGAGAAAGAGAATGAAAGAAGAGAAGTACAAGAAGAAGAATGTTACTTGTTGCTACAAAAATATTGATACTCTAGGTAGATACAATTTTGCATGGCATCTTTCCTCTATTTTTCCCTTTCTACAATTGATTTAAACCTTTGATGAACCTCTTTTGTAAATGAGACAAATATGTCTCTTATATACTATTGGGTGGAAAATGACCTCAGAGGTAGGTTACAAAGGAATATCTTGGAAACCAATTAGAGCCCTCCATTTCCCCCTTCCCTCTACTAATTGATGCCTTCTTACTTAGGGCTTAATTCCTACTTGAGGGCCACAACTTGTAACATACCCACCATCAACACACAAAAACTTCACTCTGATACCAATTTGTAACATACCCAACATCAACACATGAAAAAATTCGCTCTTATACCAAGTTTAATGTACCTTGAATAACAAACCCAAACTGATTTGCCTGTATACTGAGCTAAAACGTACCCATTGCATGGGTACTTCCAAATTCTCCCTCTTGGACGGATTTCAATTTATTGTTCCAATATTTAATTAATCAAGAATCTGAATCCAGATCATGCAATTAACTATAACATGCTAAACCATAAAAGAATTCTTAACAACATTTCATGCACAGTATTAACAACAACAAACATAGAATAAATGAATCATCTCATAGATAATAATAATACACAACGGAATATAAATATACACGAAAACACAAAGAGCACTTATCGTTAATTAAACCATTCACTAATTGGTTGTATACCAAGGACATTACTCCCAACCATAGACATTGTTGTTCCAAATCTCAATAGTTGGTCACCCTCAAGCCAGATCTATGAATCCACAAGGAGGATCCTAGAATGACTCTGCACACGAAAAATTAGCTAACAAGCTCTCAGGTTTTCCAAACCATGCAACAATCCTAATTTCCAACTTTCTTCCCCTACGGCTTGCAAAACCCAAACAAATGAACCCTTTTCTCTACCATGTAGTCCCTCAGGTCGTTCCAATTTCTTTCCACGGATCTAGTGCTACTAGTCAGAAAATATCAATGCTAGAAACTTCAAGGATTCTCAGTTGTGAATAGTTCTACTCAACATGTTAATGTATCCAANCATTTAGTTGGGATCATATCTTCTAGAGTAGATACTTTTTTGCAGAAACTAGTCTTGGAAAGGTCGAAGAGTTGGTCATAGGTGATGATTTGGCCAAAAATACCTCAAGTTTTTGTATTGTGCATAATCGTTATCGGAAATTTGTGAAAAAATGCAGTCCAATAACTTTTAAAAGTGTCAAGTAGTTCTTCAAACACCAAAACCCGAGCAAGTGATGGGAATGGTCTCTCTGGAATTTTTGTATGTCTGAAGGATGCTTCGACTTTCCATTTTCAATATTTCAATGCTGAGGGATTATATTCAAACTACCAGGTGTTCTGAATGCACAAAAGTTAAAGCAGTGCATATGTCCAAAAACCATGTAATACACATTGGAGGAAGTCTTATGCATTGAAGCATAATACACTGAGATCATCAAACATCACTCAAGTATTTGAGTCTGGATGTATAGGTGGAAATCCCAATTATTGAATCATTTCAAGGAAGAGACAGATATTCCAGTGACATGAAAACTTTATTGATTCTACCACTCTGTTGAAGTCAATCATTCCTGAAAAATCTATAGAGCTTGGTCTACAAGGGGATCCCTTTTATATAACTGGTCATGCAGCAAAATATCTCTATTATGAAGTAGGTTTCAAAGGTTTTTGGAAGGGTGTTATCCCAAGTTTTATCATGGTATGCAATCCATCAATACAGCTTATGATATGAAAGCTTATTGAAACGCCTTAAAAGCCAAGCGAGCCTTGAACAAGAATAGCCTGGAAAATGTGTCTTCCATAGAGGTCTTTGTACTTGGAGCTATTGCAAAACTTGGAACAATTGTTGTAACTTATCCTTTCTTGGTTGTGAATTTAAGGCTTAAAGCAAAACAAGAGATGGGTGGGAACCAAGCATTGTCATATACAAGAACTTGGATGCGATTTTTAAAATGATTCACTACGAGGGATTTCCTGGATTTTATAAGGCCCATGATACCATATCTTTTAATTTCTATTTTAATTTAAGGAGTGTGCGAAAGAGGAAATCATCACCACAACATTAAACATTTGAATCATGTATAAATTCACCCGGGCTTTTCCAGCGCATTTTGGGGAAATATTTTTCATGAACCTACTGAAGATTGTTATAAAGATCACGAATTTGAAGCTACACCAAATCATATTGTCAAAAAGATTTTGTAGTGATTCCATGTGTAATGAGACCTGTTGGAGAAGGATCAATTTCTCAAATGAATACAGTAGAGATATCTCCAGTAAATTGTGTAGGGTTTGACTGATAAATAGATAGGATTTGGGATCTTATTTCTTTGGTGTTGGATCCTATAATTTTCTAACCAATTTCTATGATTAGCTCAAGGAGGATTTCGGTCCCTATGTCTTGTCTTGCCTATTAATCTATGTTTTATTTATATACCTTTCATTCATTTTGCAGAGAGGATCCTTTCCTAGTGAATTTTATGTTTTTTCGTCATCTTCTTCATTCTTTTATCCATCATTATATATATTTTACTGGTACACAGATTGATTTTCTTAGATTTGCAGATTGTTCATGACCCCATGCCCAACGGTGTAACTTGTTGATATACAATCAGTTTTCTTCATTTTCCTTTCTCACTGCCTTCATGTTGATCCTATGAGTCTATAAGTTTTCCTAAAACCAATTAAATCAAGGTGTGTTAGGCTTGACTCAATAGCAGTCTTGAGTCGACTTCTAGCACTAACAAAGGCCATAGAGGAATATGAAATATTTTTGGTTTCCCCCATGTGGGATTCCTTCAGGGATCTCATTAAAGAACAATACTACCATGTTGGAAGCTACGAGGACCAATACACAATATGGACCACCCTGCGTCAGGAAAGGGACCAAACAGTACCAGATTTCACCAATATTTTCCATACCCTGCGCACCAAATTGGGTATCAAAGACTCTGAACGACATCTGGTGCTCAAATATCATGGTTGTATGCATAGATACATTCAAACAGAAATGGATTTTCTGGACATCGCATCATTGGGTACAACTTATAGATATGTTGTCAAGATCGAGAAAAACTTTAAGCAGAAGAGGCGAGAGTTTGTATCTGCAAAATCCTTAGAGCCGAAGCAAGGAAAAGGCGTCCCCAACCCATAAAACAAGGGACAAAGCCAAGATGGCCACTCTCAGGACAACTAGTTCAAGACGCACAACAAGAAGGGTAATGATAAGTTGAATAAGGACACGGTAAAATGGTGTGAATACCATAAAATCCCTTGGCACAACATCGAAGAATTTCGCTCCAAGCAGTCACTGGTGGTTGAGATGAAAGATTTCGAGTCAAAGACAGATTCTGAATTCAAATCAAATCTAGAAGGAGGGAAGCAGACTATCGATGTTGAACCCAGTGCCATTGTCACTACCACCAAAGTCCATCCAAGTGAACCAGAAGAACCAGAGGAAGGGGAACACCTCTTTCACACACACATGTGAGTAAAGGGGGCTCTGCTTCATTTCATTGTCGATAGCGGAAGTAAGAAGAACATGATCTCAGTAGATGTCTTCAAGCTGATGGACCTAGCAACAACATCGCACCCATAGTCCTACACCATCGGCTAGCTTTGCGAAGGAATAGATCTTCGCATTAGTCAACAGTTTCATCTACCCTACGGCATCAAGCCCTTCAAAGATGAGGTATTGTGTGATATTGCTCCTCGTGAAGTTTGTGATTTTGTTTTAGGACAACCATATTTGTGGAAGTGACATGATGTGTATGAGTCTAGACCCCTCAGTGTTATTATTACTTTGGGTAGACAATTGTACAGGATACCAGAGGTAGTGTCGCCTACCATTGTTTCTTTAATCTCTACTAAGAAATGCAGTAAGGTCATTTCATAGACCGGGAATTTTTTATTCTTTGTGATCTATTCTCACAGTAAGTAGAAGTTCGTCGCCACATCCATGGCCTCTACACAGAGCCTCTCTTTGCAGCAAAAGAAAGTGGACGGGATCGTGGAAGAGTACAGAAACATATTCTCCTCACCCATTGGGGTACCAACGCACTGCCAAGTCAAGCATCCAATTGATCTAACCCCTGGTGCACCTCTACCTAATGGACCATTATATCACCACTCGTTGATGGAAAATGACGATATCAAGCGTTATATCCAAGAGTTCCTTCAAAAGGGTCACATCAGACCTATCTCCTCCCCTTGCGAAAGCCCGATTGTACTAATGTAGAAGAAAGACGGGATCTGGCATCTCTGCATTGATTACAGAGCATTAAACAAAATCACAGTCAGGAACTGGTACCTAATTCCCTGAATTGATGACCTTCTTGACCAACTCAAGGGGGGGAATTTCTTCAACAAGATTGAGCTAAAGTCTGGCTACCACCAGGTTCCCATCAAGCCAATGGATGTATGGAAGACAACTTTCAAATCTAAATAAGGTCTCTTCGAATGGTAGTCATGCCCTTTGGCTTAACAAATGCACTAGCCACTCTCATGAGGTTAATGGATGATTTATTGAGACCCTTCGCCAACTATTTTTTGGTGGTATATTTGAATGACATCCTCATCTTCAGCAGAACTTGGGAGGATCACATGTAGCATATTCAGTAGGTTTTGAGCACTCTGTGATAGCACAAGTTGTATTCCAACTTGGAAAAATGCTCCTTTGGCATGAACAGGGTCCAATACTTCAGCTACATTGTTGATTTGCATAGGGTACAGGTGGATCCAGCTAATATCCAAGTCATATGTGACTAGCCAGCCCCAACCACACTAACCGAGCTCTGGAGCTTCTTGGGGCTTGCCAAATTTTACCAATAGTTCGTGTTGGGATTCTCCCATATTGCATGAGCCCTCAGCCAAGTGGCCAAGGGTAGTGGTAGGTAAAATTCTACATGGGGAAAGGCACAACAACGAGCATTTGATGATCTGAAGCATCACTTGTTCTCAGCTCCAATACTCTCCTTACCCAATCTGCAACAACCATTCAATATTGAGACTGATGCATTTGATTATGTTGTAGGCATAGTTCTCACTTGGCACGATCATCCGGTAGCATACCATAGTGAGACACTCTCAGATATTGTCCAGAAATACCCCACCTAAGACAAGGAAATGTATTCCATTGTATAATCATGTCGTCAATGGAAACATTACATTCTGTGAAAGAAGACAATCACCCACATTAATCACAAGCCTCTGCAGTTCATACAGACACAGGGGAAGTTGCAGAACGACTGCCATCAAAATTGGTCCACTTACCTGCAACAGTTCCATCTACCCATCAAGTATAAGACAAGGAGCACAAATCGTCTTGTTGATTTCCTCAGTCGACACCCCATGGCTGCACTCACCACCGTGCTCCATGCTTATGGGCATGTGGCATCTGAGTGGCCCAAACTTTATCAGCAAGATTCAAACTTCACCATCACCTATCAACTCTTGGGTACAGGTGCAAATGTCACTGATTTTCACATTCAGGATGGACTTTTATTCCATCTAGGCCATATTGGTGTCCCTACAAGTGAGCGTGCAAAGATGATTTGGGAGGCTCACTATAGTCGGATGGCAAGACATTTTGGCGTGGAGAAAACTGTGGTCATTTTACAGAAACATTTTTATTGACCAAAACTGCGACAGGACATCGGTAAGTATATCAGATCTTGCACTGCTTGTGCCATTGCCAAGCCAGAAATCAAGAAGCAAGGCTTATACACCCCTCTTCCTACTCCTGAGAAGCCTTGGGAATCCATCTCGATGGATTACATGTCTGGCCTTTCATCCACCAAGCAAGGCAATGATTGTGTATCTATGGTGGTTGATCGGTTTTCGAAGATGGCCATTCTCACAGCATGCAAGAAGAGCATCACAGTGGCAGATACTGCCAAGATTTTCTTCGAACAAGTGTGGGTCCATTTTGGGATACCACAGACCATCATCTCCAATTGGGACAGCAGGTTCCTTAGCACATTTTGGTTGAGTCTTTGGTCACTATTGGACACCAAGCTCACTAAATCCATTGCCTTCCACTGTCAGACTGATGGAAAAACAGAGGTCGTCAATTAGATGATTGTGCACATCCTGCGCATGTATAACTCTAAGCATATGTGTACATGGGATAAGTGTCTTCCCTATGTTCAACACATTTACAACAGGGCTCTCCATAGCTCCATCAACCATATCCCCTTTCAAGTGGGGATGGGATTCCAACCCTTGGGTCCCATTGATGTTGCACTACTTCTTGCAACAACACAGAAAAATTCTTCCCATGTTTAGTCTGAGGCCAACAAAGCCACCTAATTCATTGAGAGGATTCAGCACATCCGCCAACAGGTCCATGAGATTTTGCAGAAATCCAATGCTAAGTACAAGCAACGCCATGAACAATATCAGGTACCACACAAATTTCAAGTGGGAGACAAGGTATGGTTACATTTGTAGAAATAACACCTTACAGGTCCCCATCGGAAGCTCCACCCACTTCTCTATGGGCCTTAAACTATCACCAAGGTTGTGGATAGCAATTCTTTTGAGCTCAACACTCCACCCTTCCTTGGCTTACACCCAGTGTTCAATGTGGAACTCCTTTGGCCATACTTTCCACCATTATTTGGACACCTTAGAGATCGCAGAATAGTTGACACGAATAGAGGTCAACCATGACTGCATGAAATAGGCAACCATTGATAAGATAGTGGACACACAGATCAAGGGCACTCTCTAGCAGAGGATCCATATTTATCGGGTTGTCAAGGCAGGGCAGCTCCTACACCAAGGAAAATGGCTCGCCCGAGGCCAAATTCAACAGAAGTTTACTCACCTGATGGGGTCACTCAACGCAATGGATACCATTGCTTCCTAAAGGGGGAGGATTGATCCATGTGGATATTGGTGGCCACCCACCTGTTCCAACTGGCTCCTCTTGATAGTTTTTAGTTCAACACGTTCTTCTGTAATTCTATGTAATTGTGGGTCCTACACTTCTGAGGCTATCTGAATCCCTACATAGCTTCCATATGGATATTGGTGGTCGCCCACCTAATCCAACTGGCTTATTTTTTATTTTTTCATGTCAGTACATCTTTCTGTACTTCTAGGGTCATTTTGGGGCCCTAAACAGTTTTTTTTGGCTTGCCACAATCAAACTGTAGACAGAGTCAAATTTCGACAACATAATGTGTAGTTCTCGAAAAGACATTTCCAACAGGCTATCACGCACCTAAAAAGGAGGTTGTGTGCAAAAGTTACGACACCGGGAAGTTGAGGTACCAACTTACCCATCGGGGCCGACATAACTTTTGGTGGTTCATCTCCTAGGGTTAGGTTTTTTTTGTCTAGGGTTTTGGAATTCATGAATAATGTTAAAAAGGCCTATGGAGCCTCATTTTAATCATTCTTCTCAGATGGATGCGCGTAGCACTCACATCTTTTCTTAGAGATAGCTACCACCATTCGAGCAATTTGTTTTAAGTTCTGCAATTTTACAGTTTCAACCTATTTTATTTATTCAATAGAATTTATTGTTCACTATATATTTGTTGTTTTTCTCCATATCTCTATGTTATTGTATTGAGTTTATCATTCATTTCATTCCGCTCATAAATCTGGATCATAATCGCAACTACCAAAATGATTCTTCCTCTTTGCTACATTTTCCTTCCTTTCAATATGATCGTTCCACAACCCCTGGGGTTGTACCTCTGTTATCTCATACCCACGTTGTTCCCTCTATCACTAGCAACATATGCTACATAATTATCAGTCGGTACTAACCAATCTATTGCATATTCACTTGTTGCAACTCGCCCTCTGTTGCAAATCACCTTCTGTTGTAAATCTCCCTCTGTTGCAACTCGCCATATATTGTAGCTTCCCCTTTGTTGTAACTCACCTTCTATTATGAAAATATTCTGTTGTAACTCACATATTGTTGCAACACACATCCCATTACTGCAACATGTCTATGTTGCAACATGGCTCCTATTAGCATACGCTTTTGTTGCAACACATATCAGTTGTGATACAACTCTGTTGTAACACGCTTCATGTTGTAGCCTTTCACTACAACACACTCATTTTGATGTTCTTGTTTCTGCAACATTCCCAGGTGTCAACACAGATGTTGTTGCAACACATCTACACTTGTGGCTGCAACACATATCCGACTACATGTCTTCAGCTGCAACACATATCCAACTACATGTCTTCGGCTGCAACACACCCATGTTGTAACTCACCTCTTTTTCAATATGTTTCTATCAGTACTCTGTCTCTTGTTGCAATATGCCTCTAATGTGGTAAATCTCTCACTGCAACACATAACTCATAGTCGAGACAAAAAATTCTTTTCACATCATCCATACACAGACACAACTCTCAACACTCATAGAACTAGATCGCTCATCCTCCCCATAGAAGACCACAATTCCAACATGACCTTCCACATATTCGTGTCACATGCATAGACATATCATAAAAAGACTATTTTATATGGGATTTACTCATTCAATTACTGACATTAACTTGCACAAAATCGTGTCAAGAGCACAACAAATACATAATCTAGGACTCCATACACACATAAGTGTTAAATCTGTAAATCATCAACTCTTTTATTCATCATACAAGTTACAATATAATGGAGCAATGGCTAGATCTAATCTTACAATCTCCATTGGGTTTCCAGGCCAGAGGCCATGGCAACCTCAACCACTTCTCACTCTCTTATCATGTGATATCTCTCCTCTTGTCAGTTTTGCAAGCTCCCCTCAATATCTTCGGTTCTCTGTTTTATTTTTGTAGAATTGTTTGATTTAGTTCCCCAAGTATTCTCATGCCCTTTCATCTTCCGACTTTCATTTCATTATTTCCTCGATGACACTTTGTCTCCCTCTGCGCATCTTTCCGACTTAATCCCAAAAATACGCTCCTCCTTCAACACATCTACAATTGCTTTTGTAATAGCTTTCCCTATACAACATAATCGTCCACACACGTGTCCATTCTATAGAAGCGCTCCTAGCTTCCCCATTGTTGTAACTCTACAACATTATTCTGATCTGTAGTGATGTTGTCACTCCCTACAGTGCATCCATTCACAACCTATAGCAACCAATCATTATTGTAACATCTTTGTCACATCCTCGTAACTACCTTCATTGTGTCATCCCCAGGATGATCGATATGCTCCTGTATCAAAATAGCATCTCCAGTCTTAGGGACTATAAAAGCTTAGATTTGAAAAAAACCATTCATTTATATAATGAGTGGACCATTGGTTGGGACTATATAATCATTTTCATATGCCTCCTTGCATCATTTTACAATGCCTACTAGTCAAATAATTATTATAAGGAGAAAGAGAATGAAAGAAGAGAAGTACAAGAAGAAGAATGTTACTTGTTGCTACAAAAATATTGATACTCTAGGTAGATACAATTTTGCATGGCATCTTTCCTCTATTTTTCCCTTTCTACAATTGATTTAAACCTTTGATGAACCTCTTTTGTAAATGAGACAAATATGTCTCTTATATACTATTGGGTGGAAAATGACCTCAGAGGTAGGTTACAAAGGAATATCTTGGAAACCAATTAGAGCCCTCCATTTCCCCCTTCCCTCTACTAATTGATGCCTTCTTACTTAGGGCTTAATTCCTACTTGAGGGCCACAACTTGTAACATACCCACCATCAACACACAAAAACTTCACTCTGATACCAATTTGTAACATACCCAACATCAACACATGAAAAAATTCGCTCTTATACCAAGTTTAATGTACCTTGAATAACAAACCCAAACTGATTTGCCTGTATACTGAGCTAAAACGTACCCATTGCATGGGTACTTCCAAATTCTCCCTCTTGGACGGATTTCAATTTATTGTTCCAATATTTAATTAATCAAGAATCTGAATCCAGATCATGCAATTAACTATAACATGCTAAACCATAAAAGAATTCTTAACAACATTTCATGCACAGTATTAACAACAACAAACATAGAATAAATGAATCATCTCATAGATAATAATAATACACAACGGAATATAAATATACACGAAAACACAAAGAGCACTTATCGTTAATTAAACCATTCACTAATTGGTTGTATACCAAGGACATTACTCCCAACCATAGACATTGTTGTTCCAAATCTCAATAGTTGGTCACCCTCAAGCCAGATCTATGAATCCACAAGGAGGATCCTAGAATGACTCTGCACACGAAAAATTAGCTAACAAGCTCTCAGGTTTTCCAAACCATGCAACAATCCTAATTTCCAACTTTCTTCCCCTACGGCTTGCAAAACCCAAACAAATGAACCCTTTTCTCTACCATGTAGTCCCTCAGGTCGTTCCAATTTCTTTCCACGGATCTAGTGCTACTAGTCAGAAAATATCAATGCTAGAAACTTCAAGGATTCTCAGTTGTGAATAGTTCTACTCAACATGTTAATGTATCCAAGCACTCATGCATTCATTCCTTAGAGAATAATCAATAATTCCTCACATCCATCTAGTAATGGCTCTCTACCTCTAATCCTTCATTTCCATGCCCAGACCAAGAGTACACGAATGAGAAAGAGTGAATAAGGAATTCCCAAATGAATGATTGGATGAATGATTAACCCCCAAATAGCCCAAAAGAGGGTTTATATAATTACAAGAACCACATGGCCTCCCCAAGAATCTCATGTAACCACTTTCCCCTCTAAAATGAAGATGGGTGAATAAAATAATAATAAAAGACGTGTACCCTTTAGCCCCTTCACTCATGCAATCATACCCCCCTATCTCTTGTCCTTGTTTATCTTTCAACTAGTGATGTATTTTATTAATATATATAGAAGTATTACACTTCTAGGAACCTTGGCCTTTCAACATACTGCCTCACCAGCCTAAGTCACATTTACATAATGCATTATAGTTCATAGGGATCAAAACTAGGGGTGTTACACCGCTCTTCCTTTATCCTAAAAAATTAGGGGTGCATGTGATAATCCCAACCTAAAATTGTTGTTTATTTCATTTTGTTACTTTTTGCTTCTAGCACTACTTTCAGTTTGGGGAGGTGCCCCCACTTAGGAGGAGGTTCCAAATGTGGGTGGCTAAGAAGGTACTTATTGAATAGGAGGCATGCAAGCAAGAAGGGGAATCTCTTGACGTGGACCTCTTTGAGGTTCCTATGTGACTTTTTCTTCTGCTAGTGTTGCCACCTACTTTCTAAGAGACTTCTTCTACCTTCTATGAGTTTATTTCTCTTCTACTACCTGTCCCTTTTGTTGTTGTGTCTCCTCCCTCATTTTTCTCTTTTTCTCTTCTTCCTTTGCTTCCTTCCATTTATTTTTTGAATATTTCTTGAGGGTACATTTGATTTCCAATCTACGAAGTTTAAAAGACTCTTGAAAGCCATTTTGGGGAGCTTTGATTTTTAACTGCATTGAAAGGAAGTCAAATACTATCAAGATAAGTCAAAAGTTTAACATTTCAATAGTCTTTATGGCTTTGGGCATGTTCAAAAGCTTGAAATTTTAGATTTATCCTAAAATCTTTCAGGGGGGGCTTTTGAAAGCTCCTGATAGTTTCAAGCATGTATAAAATTTTGAAGTTTGTTAATGCCCTGAAACAATTCTTTGACTTTGGCATTGTAATCTTAAGATAGCATTCATGAAGTCCTAAAACCTTCAATGAGATTTAGAAGATAAAAAATTCCATCCTCTCTGAGTCATGCATGAGTGTTCTTTTGAGGGGGGAGTTACAAAATCCCATGATAGTTCAACCATGTTTAAAGGTTTGGAGTTTTGATTTTCCCTGCAATAGGGCATGATCTTTCGAAAAAATAAACTTGAGAAACATCTTGACACATTTTACAGGAAACTAAAGGTTTTAATTTTGAAAATGCCACCAAGGATTTTGAGGCCTTCAACAACTTGTACTTTGAAACAATCTCAAAATATATTAGCAAAAACGCTCTAAAAATGAACTTGAAAAGCATCTCAATGCCTTTCAGAGGAGATTGAAACTTCTACCTTACGAACATCCTAAAATATCTCATAAAAAAGGCTTTGAAAATGAACTATGAAATAACCTAATTCTTTTTGTGGAATCTCAAAAAATTGGCTCTGAAAGAAAAAGATATAAAATGCTCCTCTAGCTTTCAAGAGAAATAGAAACTTTGAACTTAAAAAAAGATTTGAAGTGTTTCATATGAACTTGAAAAATGCTTCGAAGTCATCAAGGAAACTATAAAATTCAAACTTTGAAAAAGTCCTAAAAGCAACTTGTGAAAGGGCCAAAAAAACTAAGGCATGGGTTTACGAAATATTTCACAAAAGAACAAGGATACGCCTTCATGATTTATTCCAACTAAAAGTAATAAAAGATGAAGAAATCGAGGATTATCCATAGGTGATAGCATCGACTCATTATATTCTCACTCATTACAGCAATCATGCTTTCATAGTTTTCCAATGTTTTATAATGTTGTTTGTGCCTCGACTAGTGCTTTCCCCTCTTGGGCACATTTTATGGTAAATGGAAATGTATTACCTTGTCCTTTTGTAATCCAAACCCCAATGTCATCCACCATCCCATCAACCCTCTTCATTCATGAGTCTCGTAGCCTTATCAAATTGCATACATGGTTCCATTAGTAGTGTCATGTCACCCAATGGGACCACATGTCGGTTAGGTTAGGTAGGTAGGCTTTCTATTTTTCTTAGTTATTTCTTTGCATTTTAATTTCAATATTTCTAGTATTTGTTTTTGTTTTTTGTATCAAGAAACAATTTTTCGACTCCCTAGACCAATTTTGAATCCATATCCCAATGGATTAAGGCATTGATACACTTCACCCAATATATCTAGTTATTGGCGCCGCATAGGAGTCGTCATCCCACAGATGGATCTGATGTTGTCACCCCTAGAGACCCCTACCCAAAATTTTGTTTAGATATCCCAAGGACCTTGGGATATTTGAATTTTCATCATCTAGAGCCAAGCTTTGTGTGTCCCCACTTTCTCAAGATGCCTCAAATTCCATTGAACTTACTCAAGGATGGCCCATTAGAAATTATTAGGTCCCAATTTCTCTGTAAAGACTCTACTTACTTTTTGTTGCCTCCAAGTTTTTGCTTTGATCATATTCATGTCATCAATGGCCATGGTTATCTTTGGAAGAAAATGAGGACATGGTTCTTTATCCCTATAATGAGCACTATTAAAGCTAATCTACCTATGGACTCAACATTTACATCTCTTAATGTACATCTTTGTATGAAAAAACTCTTTGAAAATTTTTTATGTCCAACAATTATTGATCTCATGATATGCATCACCCAAGGTCCAAATCCGAGCTCTAAACAAAATATTCCCATTGCTCTAGACCCGCTAGAAAAGGAATTCAATGGTTTAAAAATACCTTTTAGGAATGAAGGTGATCAAAGCATAAAGCCATATTCTATACTTTACAACGTTGATTTGTTCTATGGTACCTTTATCAAGGACCTAGAGTTAAATAAAAAGCATTACAATGACAAACGTGACACCCTTGTACATTCAAAACTTATTGATGGGATGGTTGATGGCATGGATTCAAATGTAAAATCAATGTATCAAATAAATATTTAAGTGGTGAAGGCCTCGCATATGTGCATCAAATGGTGGAGATAGTTTTATGATCAACATTTCTCATTGATTATAGAATGCAAACATGTAGTTCTTTACTGAGGTAGACCTCCACAAACTAAAACCACCATAATATGTGGTATAAACACGTGGATTACAGAGGTTGAAATAAGGTTTTCTAAACTATTAATATCACCATTATAAACCACCTTTCAATTCTCAGGTAGTTTTAAAGGGTGTTAATGATATTTACCTCTTGGTAAGACATATTGTCAAACCAATGGAGAAATGTGGCCAAGGAAATCTCCATTGCTAGAGATGATATAATTTTGAATGAAGATAAAATAAAGATAGCTAAGAATTAACTTGTTATACATGGGGCAACATCATTTACTAACACATTGCCAAAGGGGTTTCAAGGTTAGAGGTTGAATGTTGGCCCAAATTTTCAAGGAAACAATGATAAAGGATGAATATGTGTTAGCCCCTATTCTCTCACATTGAAATCAATAAGCACTTGCAACCTCTATCTCACCTATTCAATTATTAGTGACATATAATCCATTATAAACTTGATAGATTTGAAGAGTGCATAAAATAAACTAGTATAGCTACACCCGACAGAGAGGATTTGATGGCTCACAAGGACTTGCAGCATTTATTTTTTGACCTCGTGTTCAAGCTGAAAAATGTGTGGACATCATCTGGGACAGTTGGTCTCCTCGTTCTACTTGAGTTGTGAGTAGAACCAAGAATTTTATCCATTCCTTCAATGTCCATGCCAAGATCTTCAATATATCAAGTTCCTTCTTCTTCTAGTCTTATTTAGGAAAATAGGAGCTATACTCGATTGATATCATGTTGGTTTTGAAAACCCCCTAGATATGAAAATCTTGAATTACATCCACCTCTTTTAAATCAAAGGAGATAAAACAATGAGATATTTATATTAAATGCACAATGCTTTCAATTATGAACATCACGCATTTGAAATGAGTAGGAATGAATTGTTTTTTTCTATTTTGGTAAAATAAAATGCACCATTTTGATTACTATCTACATAATTCAATAAGGAATAACTAATCATCACATACAAATTTTAGAAGAAAATATGGTCTCCCTTCGCAACCATAGATCCTAGTGTAAGTATGATGTTTCTCACAAAAATACTCTTCTTTATTGGCAAGGAAGCTCTAAGATCCCATGGTTAAATAATCATGTTTATTCCTAGGTAACATATTCCTATGTCTCTCAATGAAAGCATCTTGAATTTTACATCAACGGAAGGGGGTTTAATAGGCCTCAAAATTGTCATATTTTCATCATCCTTTATACATATTTTTACTTATCCATAACCCGTTATCCTTTTTTACACTTAAAAGCATAATTTTGGCGTAAGGTGTTTTCCATTGCATTTATTTAGTATTTCAATTAAAAATACGATTAACATTAAGAAAAATGTGTATTTTGCATTTACTCATGAATAATGGCTTACTTGTGGACAAGTTGTGATAGAATATTAATTCAAGATCTTATGCTATGAGTCCATAAGCTACAAGCTGGAGAAAATTCAAGTTAATGGTGCAAAGTATTTGTAGATCCATGTGTTGCATATTTAGTATGCTACGTATGAGGAAATTAACCACCACCAATCATGCAACCACTTGGGGAAGAGAATAAAACATATATTTTATGATTTTAATTATTGTGAGGCATATTTTTATGTGCCCACATGTGGATATTCAATTTTATTATGAATTTAATGATATCCCATATATATGCCATGGATCTAGGGATTCTCACACCATTAATAATTATTTTGAGCATGTTTTGGGCAAGTTGTTATAACCCACATAGCTTACTACGAATTTGACAATCAAAGACATTCCAAAATTTGTTGGAAATTAGCAAGAATATTGGAAATCATTTTTTATATTCTATAAAATGTAAAATGGTTGTAAACACTTGAGATTCATTAATTCTCAAGTGGATCTATATTCAGACATTTGTTATTTATATTTTAAAGCAAGCTCATATATAAAAGAGATGCTCGAGAAGAAAGGAATCATCTCTCATCTTGGATTCTAAGAAGTGATTCTTTAATATAAGTATTAGTTTCATTCTTATTTATTTTGTATGTTTTTAATAATGATGTAGGTTAATATTGGCACTTTGTTCTATGGAGGTAGGGCCCACTCCAATAGAATAGAGTGATGTGTAGTTTAGGTAGCTTTTCATTTCTTGTTGTGTGATTTCATTTATTTTCACAATTATGTATTTCCATAAGATTGCATCTATTTGCTAGATTATATGTATTTATGATTACATTTCTATAGGATTATATTCTAGATTATTTTTAGTTTTATTCATGTAGATTGTAGTTGTTTGATAAGTTATATTTATTTTCATAGGATTGTAATTTATTTATAAATCAGATGTATCATTTCAATGGAATCATATTTTGGATTTATTTGTTCTAGTAGAATTGTATCTCATTTATAAATTAAATTTGCAAGTTATATTCATTGCATTCGTCTCAATAATATTTTGCTTAACTCAATAATTATGTTTATTTCTCTAAGTTATATATAGTGGTCACATTGGCAAGGATAGGTTTACTTTTTGCAATTTCATTTTCAACAAGTGTGAATTTAATTTCAGCAAGCGTGAATTTATTTTAAGCAAGCGTGAATTTCAATTTCATCAAGTGTGAATTTAATTTCAACAAGTGTGAATTTACTTTCAACAAGTGTGAATTTCAATTCCAACAAGTGTAAGGTACCAGTTGTTATTATGCAAAGCAGAAATAATATTGTTTATAAGATTATCAACAAAAATAGCAAAATAGAGAGCACAATGACACGATTGATTCCAGAAATAATAACTTTATTATCTCTATAACCAAGTTCACTTGCCTCTTTGAGGGGGCAACCTTCAGCTGAGCAGAGCTCAAGTACAAAATGATTCTCAAGACAAAACGTTTCCATGTTTTCTAATCATATTTATACTATTTTTATCTTCTAGAGAACATTATAAAGGAAGATATTTCCAGAAGTGGAACCTTCTATTAAGTCTTCTTACATTAGACGTGTTCACATTATTGCATAGGCCTTATTTACTAATGCCAGCCTTTATTATATAGAAAACATATTATTCTATCTACTTGAGGGGTTAGGGAGGTTAGGTCCCTAACATGTAATCCCTCTTGAAAAAAATCCTTGTCCTCAAGGCTTGAGATGGTAAAATTGTTGCAGAATGGTAGTTGAGTCCCATATGGCATCCTTTGGTTGTGTATCCTTATAATGAACTAAAACTTCCTTGATGGTGCGCTAACGGAGACAACACTCACGATCATCCAAGACTTCTTGGGGATGGAACAAAATGGAGCCTTCTTCATCGAATTCAGGGTGACGAGTTTGATTATGGCACTTGGTTCCAATAACTTTCTTTAATCAAGAAACATGAAAAACAAGATGCACCTTAGAGTGACTGGGGAGAGATAACTTGTAGGCCACAGGCCCCACGCACTTGAGAATTGTATAAATGCCATAAAACTTGGGAGAAATTTTCTGACCATGTTCTTCTTTGAGGAAGGTTTGCTTATAAGGTTGCAGATGAAGAAACACTCGGTCCCCTTTTAGCAAATTGGCATCTGACTAACCCTGGTTTGCTTGTTGCTTCATGCGATTATGAGTCGTGAGCAAATTTTCTATGAGGGTACGAAGAATAGCAACTTAGACTGTAAGTGGGTTGTTGACATCATCGACCTTGGAGACATCGTGCGGGTAGGATAATGAAGAAGGTGGATTTTGACCATAGACCACTTCAAAGGGAGTCATGTGAGTGGCAGCATGGTAAGATGTGTTATACAACCATTCAACGAGTGGTAACCATTGAACCCATTGAGTTTGTTTTTCTGATGTGAAACACCTCAAATATGTTTCCAAGCACTTGTTGACAGCTTCAGTTTGACCATCAACCTAGGGATGATAGGTCATGCTAAGATGCAATTGGGTTCCCTAGGTCTTGAACAATTTTTGCCAAAATTTGTTGGTGAAAGTTGGATCATGGTTCAAGATAATAGAGTGGGGCATGACATGTAATTTGAAGATATTATCCATGAAAATTTGAACCATTGTGGATGTTGTGAATGGGTGTTGGAGGGCACATAAATGAGAATATTTGGAAAGGTGATCACCTACAACCATGATGAATGATTTATTGCTATATTTGGGTAATATTATAACGAAGTCCATAGAAATATCCATCCATTTAGCAAGTGGAATAGGGAGAGGTTGGAGTGTTCCTGGAGTTTTGACAATTTCTCTCTTATTGCATTGACAAGTATCACACTCAGCCACAAAGGTGTGGATGTCCTATTTCATTCCTTCCCAAAAAAAATAATGTTTGACTCGTTCATATCTTTTGTGAAAACTTGAATTTCTAGTTGTTGGTGAAGCATGAAGTTCAGATAGCATAGTGAATTTAAGGTGAGAATGTTTTCTTAAATACAAGCGACCTTTATAGTGAAGCCCCTCCTTGTGTCAAGAGTATCCCAGAGAGGCATGAGGATCTTGTTGCAATTGTTATATTAGGTGAGAAATTTTGGTATCTTGGAACCATTCCTAGTGAACTAATTGTAACCAATCTACTATAATGAAAGAGAGGGAAAAGAGGGAGCCTTCTTCTTCATCTTTCCTATAAAGAGCATCAACAACCACATTTTCTTTTCCCTTATTGTAATTGATCACATAATCCTAACCAAACATCTTGGCCACCCATTAATGTTGTTAAGAGGATGAAAATATTTGTCCCAACAAATAATTGAGGATACGATAATCAATTTTAATTTGGAAGTGTTTCACCAACAAGTAAAGAAGCCAAAGATCCATTGCATGCATAATAGCCAACATTTACTTTTCTTAGGTAGATTTTCCCAAATGTCGCTCATAGGGTTTTTTTCTAGTGAAATCCAAGGGTCTTCTATCTTGCATGAGAACAACCCCAATGCCTTTCCCATAAGCATCACATTCCAGAACAAATGTCTTGGTGAAGTTGTGTAGTGCCAAAATAGTAGTCGTACACATAACCTATTTCAAGGATTGGAAGGATTGATCGATGGCTCCAGTCCAACTGGAAGCATTCTTTTTAAGGAGAGTCATGAGGAGAGCTGCAATTTTTTCATAATTTTGAACGAACTTGCGATAATATCTATTTAAACCTGGAAAACCTCTCAAACTTTTAAGAGTTTTAGGATGGGGCCAATCCTTCATAGCTTCTATTTTTTTTTTATCCACACAGACACCATCCTTGCCAAAAATATGGCCCAAGTAATCGACTTTTGAAGCTCCAAAAGCAAATTTTTATTGTTTGAAAAAGAGTTTGTGTTGAGATAGTAAATGTAATACTTGATTGACATGGGCCAGATGGGCTTGCCAAGTTTACTATAAATGAGTATATCATCAAGGAAGACCAGGACAAATTGATGGAGGAAAGGGTGGAACACATGATTCATGAGGCTTTGGAAATTGGATGGTGCATTAAACAAGCCGAAGGGCATGACCAAGTACTCATAATGGCCTTTAGGAATTTGAAAGGGATTTCTTAGAATATTGGCCTCTTTCATACGTATATGGTGGTAGCTATAATGTAGATCAAGTTTGGTAAAGAATTTGACACCACTCAGTTCATCCAAAAGGTCATCAATGACAAGAATGGGAAATTTATCATTCATAGTAAAGTTGTTGAAGGATTAAAAATCAGGGCACATGTGCCATGTACCTTCTCTCTTGAGTACCCTAACAATGAGAGAAGAGTAAGGGTTGGTACTAGGAAGGATGACACTCGTCACGATCAATTCCTGAATAATTTTCTTAATGTCATTTTTTTGGGAAAAGGGATAATGATAAGGGTGAACATTGGGAGGAAGACTACCAGGGACAAGTGGGATGTAGTGATCATGGGTGCCACGGGAAGGGGGAATTCATTGGTTATTGTCAAAAATGTATTTGTATTTGGAGAGAATAAATTGGATGTCAGGATGAACCATGGGTGAGGGGGTCTCAACTGCTTGAATGACATGGAGTTGGGAAATAATGCCAGAATGAACTGTTTTGAGGAGTTGCTACATTCGGTGTGAACTATTTTGATTCCTTGGAAGTGTTATTGTTTTCCATCCTGCCAGAAATGCATTGTTAACTCCTTGAAGTCTATGGTGATGGGGCCTAATGTGTGTAACCATTCATCACCCATAACAATGTCGCAACCACCCATGTCAATAGAAAACATGTGGGATTTCAAGTGATAATGAACAATTTGGAGGCACAAATTTTCACAATGACCGCCAAATTTCATAGAATCGTAATTAGCAATCATGATTTGAAAGTTATTGACTGCAAAGATATAGCATAGGGCCTCTTGAGAAATGTGGGGATGGATACAATTATGGGCATCGCCACTATCGACAAGGATTATGACTTTCTAATTCTTGATATGCCCAATTAACTTAAGAGTTTGGGGAACCTGTGAGAGCATTCAGAGAGATAAGTAGTTCAACCTTTGGTGAATTAGAGGGTGGGATAGGATCATCGGCCTAGGGTAGTGCTTCAAAAGAAGAAACATCTCCATCTTATTCAGACATGTACTTATACATGGCCATAAAAATATTCTACTCCTTACACTTGTGCCCTGAAAAATAGTTTTCATCGCAGTTATAAAAAAGACCCTTAAGTTGGTGCTCAACCATTTCTATCTTAGACAATTTATGGATATTAGGAGGAGCGGAAGGAAGGGTGGGATTGATGGGTCGGGAGTGAAGAATAAAGGATGGATTTATGAATTATTAAGAGAAAACATGTTGGGATTCCTTTGCAGGTGAGTAGCTTCAAGCCAGGTCTAGGGGTGATCCATTAGGACATGAGCTTGGATGTTATCCTTGATGCCATTAATAAAGTATTCACAGAAGAAGATGTTGGGTGTGCCTTCAATTTGGAAATTTAATCGTTAAAAAGAAGAAATGTATTCTTCCACTATACCATGTTGTTTCATCTTGGTCGAACATCCCAAATGATTTGTGTCGGTGTCAAAGCGTTCATAAAGGTCTGCAACAAACTGGGTCCAATCAAGATACCCTTGGTGTGAATTTTTATTCCATTTCCACCATTGTTAGAATTCACAATCCAAATAAAGGAAATCAATATGAAGTTTGGTCAGGTCATTAGTATTTCCATGGAAAGATAAATAATGTTCCATTTGAGTGACCCAGCATGTGGGATCCAAACCATCAAATTTATTCCATCAACTTTGGGAAGACACAGCTCACGAGTAAGGGGGTTTTAATGATAGTCCATGGAATGGGAGGATTTAGCACCCTCTTGGTGTGAAGGTTGTGTAGAATAATTAGGATCATTGGATGGCATAATAATGGCTGTCAATTGTTTTACAGCAGCGAGGAGGGTTTCCAGGTTAGTGAATAGGGGATTTATGGTGTCCAGTTCTTGGAGTCAGGAATTTATTTGACCAAGATTGGAATTAATGTCATTGATGTCGGTCTTCGTCTACTCATGGGATCTTTCCAAGGGGGTGATGTGGCTGACAAAGTATTTATTGCGGGTGTAGGCCATCTAGGAGAGAAGTGGGAAACAATAGGGTGGTTGGGTCCTAACAAAAGGGATTATGAGAGAGTGGGATCATTCTGATCAGGGCGAAGAGAAGAATTCAATGGGATAGGTCTCAAATAAGGGTTCCCAAGAGAATGGGTAGGTCCAAAAAAAAAAAGGCTTAGAAGAGAGGGGTACCATTGTGATTAGTGTGAAGAGAGGAATCCAATAGGATAGGTCCCAAATAAGGGTGTTGGGGACCCCTATACTTATTTTTTTTCTCTTACGAAGTTATACTCTTCTCTGAATACTACTATAGTGACCAAATGCCCAAATTATTAATAGTTAAAAATATGTAGGAATTTTGCGGTTTGGATGTAGAAAGCAGGCTTNGGTGTTGGAGGGCACATAAATGAGAATATTTGGAAAGGTGATCACCTACAACCATGATGAATGATTTATTGCTATATTTGGGTAATATTATAACGAAGTCCATAGAAATATCCATCCATTTAGCAAGTGGAATAGGGAGAGGTTGGAGTGTTCCTGGAGTTTTGACAATTTCTCTCTTATTGCATTGACAAGTATCACACTCAGCCACAAAGGTGTGGATGTCCTATTTCATTCCTTCCCAAAAAAAATAATGTTTGACTCGTTCATATCTTTTGTGAAAACTTGAATTTCTAGTTGTTGGTGAAGCATGAAGTTCAGATAGCATAGTGAATTTAAGGTGAGAATGTTTTCTTAAATACAAGCGACCTTTATAGTGAAGCCCCTCCTTGTGTCAAGAGTATCCCAGAGAGGCATGAGGATCTTGTTGCAATTGTTATATTAGGTGAGAAATTTTGGTATCTTGGAACCATTCCTAGTGAACTAATTGTAACCAATCTACTATAATGAAAGAGAGGGAAAAGAGGGACCCTTCTTCTTCATATTTCCTATAAAGAGCATCAACAACCACATTTTCTTTTCCCTTCTTGTAAATGATCTCATAATCATAACCAAACATCTTGGTCACCCATTTATGTTGCTAAGAGGATGAAAATATTTGTCCCAAAAAATATTTGAGGCTACGATGATCAATTTTAATTTGGAAGTGTTTCACCAACAAGTAAATAAGCCAAAGATCCATTGCATGCAGAATAGCCAACATTTACTTTTCTTAGGTAGATTTTCCCAAATGTCGCTCAGAGGGTTTTTTTCTAGTGAAATCCAAGGGTCTTCTATCTTGCATGAGAACAACCCCAATGCCTTTCCCATAAGCATCACATTCCAGAACAAATGTCTTGGTGAAGTTGGGTAGTGCCAAAATAGTAGTCGTACACATAGCCTATTTCAAGGCTTGGAAGGATTGATCGATGGCTCCAGTCCAACTGGAAGCATTCTTTTTAAGGAGAGTCATGAGGAGAGATGCAATTTTTTCATAATTTTGAACGAACTTGCGATAATATCTATTTAAACCTGGAAAACCTCTCAAACTTTTAAGAGTTTTAGGATGGGGCCAATCCTTCATAGCTTCTATTTTTTTTTTATCCACACAGACACCATCCTTGCCAAAAATATGGCCCAAGTAATCGACTTTTGAAGCTCCAAAAGCAAATTTTTATTGTTTGAAAAAGAGTTTGTGTTGAGATAGTAAATGTAATACTTGATTGACATGGGCCAGATGGGCTTGCCAAGTTTACTATAAATGAGTATATCATCAAGGAAGACCAGGACAAATTGATGGAGGAAAGGGTGGAACACATGATTCATGAGGCTTTGGAAATTGGATGGTGCATTAAACAAGCCGAAGGGCATGACCAAGTACTCATAATGGCCTTTAGGAATTTGAAAGGGATTTCTTAGAATATTGGCCTCTTTCATACGTATATGGTGGTAGCTATAATGTAGATCAAGTTTGGTAAAGAATTTGACACCACTCAGTTCATCCAAAAGGTCATCAATGACAAGAATGGGAAATTTATCATTCATAGTAAAGTTGTTGAAGGATTAAAAATCAGGGCACATGTGCCATGTACCTTCTCTCTTGAGTACCCTAACAATGAGAGAAGAGTAAGGGTTGGTACTAGGAAGGATGACACTCGTCACGATCAATTCCTGAATAATTTTCTTAATGTCATTTTTTTGGGAAAAGGGATAATGATAAGGGTGAACATTGGGAGGAAGACTACCAGGGACAAGTGGGATGTAGTGATCATGGGTGCCACGGGAAGGGGGAATTCATTGGTTATTGTCAAAAATGTATTTGTATTTGGAGAGAATAAATTGGATGTCAGGATGAACCATGGGTGAGGGGGTCTCAACTGCTTGAATGACATGGAGTTGGGAAATAATGCCAGAATGAACTGTTTTGAGGAGTTGCTACATTCGGTGTGAACTATTTTGATTCCTTGGAAGTGTTATTGTTTTCCATCCTGCCAGAAATGCATTGTTAACTCCTTGAAGTCTATGGTGATGGGGCCTAATGTGTGTAACCATTCATCACCCATAACAATGTCGCAACCACCCATGTCAATAGAAAACATGTGGGATTTCAAGTGATAATGAACAATTTGGAGGCACAAATTTTCACAATGACCGCCAAATTTCATAGAATCGTAATTAGCAATCATGATTTGAAAGTTATTGACTGCAAAGATATAGCATAGGGCCTCTTGAGAAATGTGGGGATGGATACAATTATGGGCATCGCCACTATCGACAAGGATTATGACTTTCTAATTCTTGATATGCCCAATTAACTTAAGAGTTTGGGGAACCTGTGAGAGCATTCAGAGAGATAAGTAGTTCAACCTTTGGTGAATTAGAGGGTGGGATAGGATCATCGGCCTAGGGTAGTGCTTCAAAAGAAGAAACATCTCCATCTTATTCAGACATGTACTTATACATGGCCATAAAAATATTCTACTCCTTACACTTGTGCCCTGAAAAATAGTTTTCATCGCAGTTATAAAAAAGACCCTTAAGTTGGTGCTCAACCATTTCTATCTTAGACAATTTATGGATATTAGGAGGAGCGGAAGGAAGGGTGGGATTGATGGGTCGGGAGTGAAGAATAAAGGATGGATTTATGAATTATTAAGAGAAAACATGTTGGGATTCCTTTGCAGGTGAGTAGCTTCAAGCCAGGTCTAGGGGTGATCCATTAGGACATGAGCTTGGATGTTATCCTTGATGCCATTAATAAAGTATTCACAGAAGAAGATGTTGGGTGTGCCTTCAATTTGGAAATTTAATCGTTAAAAAGAAGAAATGTATTCTTCCACTATACCATGTTGTTTCATCTTGGTCGAACATCCCAAATGATTTGTGTCGGTGTCAAAGCGTTCATAAAGGTCTGCAACAAACTGGGTCCAATCAAGATACCCTTGGTGTGAATTTTTATTCCATTTCCACCATTGTTAGAATTCACAATCCAAATAAAGGAAATCAATATGAAGTTTGGTCAGGTCATTAGTATTTCCATGGAAAGATAAATAATGTTCCATTTGAGTGACCCAGCATGTGGGATCCAAACCATCAAATTTATTCCATCAACTTTGGGAAGACACAGCTCACGAGTAAGGGGGTTTTAATGATAGTCCATGGAATGGGAGGATTTAGCACCCTCTTGGTGTGAAGGTTGTGTAGAATAATTAGGATCATTGGATGGCATAATAATGGCTGTCAATTGTTTTACAGCAGCGAGGAGGGTTTCCAGGTTAGTGAATAGGGGATTTATGGTGTCCAGTTCTTGGAGTCAGGAATTTATTTGACCAAGATTGGAATTAATGTCATTGATGTCGGTCTTCGTCTACTCATGGGATCTTTCCAAGGGGGTGATGTGGCTGACAAAGTATTTATTGCGGGTGTAGGCCATCTAGGAGAGAAGTGGGAAACAATAGGGTGGTTGGGTCCTAACAAAAGGGATTATGAGAGAGTGGGATCATTCTGATCAGGGCGAAGAGAAGAATTCAATGGGATAGGTCTCAAATAAGGGTTCCCAAGAGAATGGGTAGGTCCAAAAAAAAAAAGGCTTAGAAGAGAGGGGTACCATTGTGATTAGTGTGAAGAGAGGAATCCAATAGGATAGGTCCCAAATAAGGGTGTTGGGGACCCCTATACTTATTTTTTTTCTCTTACGAAGTTATACTCTTCTCTGAATACTACTATAGTGACCAAATGCCCAAATTATTAATAGTTAAAAATATGTAGGAATTTTGCGGTTTGGATGTAGAAAGCAGGCTTGCACACACTAAATGTGCAAAATTTCTACTTTATGTATATTCAGTTTTTGTTTTGTTGTGTTCCAACAATAAGAGATAAGATAGGGTTTTTAGGGTTCCTTTAGTGAAGGGATTTCCCTGTGTTATATTTGTTTGATATATCGACAAGCTCCAATAATAATACTGAGCCCAATATCGCAGGGCTCTAACAAAGGAGGCTCAACCATACCCTTAGTCACACTACCTGATTACCCAAGTACATGAGAGTAATCTTCCCAAGTTTTGTTCTTAGTTCCACTATAACAGTCAGTCAGTTGATGGGATGACCTACAGCTGGTTTCAGGAGACCGATGGGACTCCCTATATACCTGAGGGTACGTGGGAGTGAATGGTCATGTACATGTGTTTTTTAATGTAGTATTACTTGAAGGGGTAACAATAGGGGTTGCAGAGATTTATAGCCAGGTGAAACAATGTTTCAAGTAACCACGTAAAACCATATGTGTTTCATGCATGTAGTCTTCCCCAAACACAGATCATTGTGATCAGGGCGAACAGAGGAATTCAATTGGATAGGTCCCAAATGAGGGTTTTGAGGAGAATGGTTGGGTACATATAAAATAAGGATAATAATAGAGGGGTACCACTACGATCANTGCAATTTTTTCATAATTTTGAACGAACTTGCGATAATATCTATTTAAACCTGGAAAACCTCTCAAACTTTTAAGAGTTTTAGGATGGGGCCAATCCTTCATAGCTTCTATTTTTTTTTTATCCACACAGACACCATCCTTGCCAAAAATATGGCCCAAGTAATCGACTTTTGAAGCTCCAAAAGCAAATTTTTATTGTTTGAAAAAGAGTTTGTGTTGAGATAGTAAATGTAATACTTGATTGACATGGGCCAGATGGGCTTGCCAAGTTTACTATAAATGAGTATATCATCAAGGAAGACCAGGACAAATTGATGGAGGAAAGGGTGGAACACATGATTCATGAGGCTTTGGAAATTGGATGGTGCATTAAACAAGCCGAAGGGCATGACCAAGTACTCATAATGGCCTTTAGGAATTTGAAAGGGATTTCTTAGAATATTGGCCTCTTTCATACGTATATGGTGGTAGCTATAATGTAGATCAAGTTTGGTAAAGAATTTGACACCACTCAGTTCATCCAAAAGGTCATCAATGACAAGAATGGGAAATTTATCATTCATAGTAAAGTTGTTGAAGGATTAAAAATCAGGGCACATGTGCCATGTACCTTCTCTCTTGAGTACCCTAACAATGAGAGAAGAGTAAGGGTTGGTACTAGGAAGGATGACACTCGTCACGATCAATTCCTGAATAATTTTCTTAATGTCATTTTTTTGGGAAAAGGGATAATGATAAGGGTGAACATTGGGAGGAAGACTACCAGGGACAAGTGGGATGTAGTGATCATGGGTGCCACGGGAAGGGGGAATTCATTGGTTATTGTCAAAAATGTATTTGTATTTGGAGAGAATAAATTGGATGTCAGGATGAACCATGGGTGAGGGGGTCTCAACTGCTTGAATGACATGGAGTTGGGAAATAATGCCAGAATGAACTGTTTTGAGGAGTTGCTACATTCGGTGTGAACTATTTTGATTCCTTGGAAGTGTTATTGTTTTCCATCCTGCCAGAAATGCATTGTTAACTCCTTGAAGTCTATGGTGATGGGGCCTAATGTGTGTAACCATTCATCACCCATAACAATGTCGCAACCACCCATGTCAATAGAAAACATGTGGGATTTCAAGTGATAATGAACAATTTGGAGGCACAAATTTTCACAATGACCGCCAAATTTCATAGAATCGTAATTAGCAATCATGATTTGAAAGTTATTGACTGCAAAGATATAGCATAGGGCCTCTTGAGAAATGTGGGGATGGATACAATTATGGGCATCGCCACTATCGACAAGGATTATGACTTTCTAATTCTTGATATGCCCAATTAACTTAAGAGTTTGGGGAACCTGTGAGAGCATTCAGAGAGATAAGTAGTTCAACCTTTGGTGAATTAGAGGGTGGGATAGGATCATCGGCCTAGGGTAGTGCTTCAAAAGAAGAAACATCTCCATCTTATTCAGACATGTACTTATACATGGCCATAAAAATATTCTACTCCTTACACTTGTGCCCTGAAAAATAGTTTTCATCGCAGTTATAAAAAAGACCCTTAAGTTGGTGCTCAACCATTTCTATCTTAGACAATTTATGGATATTAGGAGGAGCGGAAGGAAGGGTGGGATTGATGGGTCGGGAGTGAAGAATAAAGGATGGATTTATGAATTATTAAGAGAAAACATGTTGGGATTCCTTTGCAGGTGAGTAGCTTCAAGCCAGGTCTAGGGGTGATCCATTAGGACATGAGCTTGGATGTTATCCTTGATGCCATTAATAAAGTATTCACAGAAGAAGATGTTGGGTGTGCCTTCAATTTGGAAATTTAATCGTTAAAAAGAAGAAATGTATTCTTCCACTATACCATGTTGTTTCATCTTGGTCGAACATCCCAAATGATTTGTGTCGGTGTCAAAGCGTTCATAAAGGTCTGCAACAAACTGGGTCCAATCAAGATACCCTTGGTGTGAATTTTTATTCCATTTCCACCATTGTTAGAATTCACAATCCAAATAAAGGAAATCAATATGAAGTTTGGTCAGGTCATTAGTATTTCCATGGAAAGATAAATAATGTTCCATTTGAGTGACCCAGCATGTGGGATCCAAACCATCAAATTTATTCCATCAACTTTGGGAAGACACAGCTCACGAGTAAGGGGGTTTTAATGATAGTCCATGGAATGGGAGGATTTAGCACCCTCTTGGTGTGAAGGTTGTGTAGAATAATTAGGATCATTGGATGGCATAATAATGGCTGTCAATTGTTTTACAGCAGCGAGGAGGGTTTCCAGGTTAGTGAATAGGGGATTTATGGTGTCCAGTTCTTGGAGTCAGGAATTTATTTGACCAAGATTGGAATTAATGTCATTGATGTCGGTCTTCGTCTACTCATGGGATCTTTCCAAGGGGGTGATGTGGCTGACAAAGTATTTATTGCGGGTGTAGGCCATCTAGGAGAGAAGTGGGAAACAATAGGGTGGTTGGGTCCTAACAAAAGGGATTATGAGAGAGTGGGATCATTCTGATCAGGGCGAAGAGAAGAATTCAATGGGATAGGTCTCAAATAAGGGTTCCCAAGAGAATGGGTAGGTCCAAAAAAAAAAAGGCTTAGAAGAGAGGGGTACCATTGTGATTAGTGTGAAGAGAGGAATCCAATAGGATAGGTCCCAAATAAGGGTGTTGGGGACCCCTATACTTATTTTTTTTCTCTTACGAAGTTATACTCTTCTCTGAATACTACTATAGTGACCAAATGCCCAAATTATTAATAGTTAAAAATATGTAGGAATTTTGCGGTTTGGATGTAGAAAGCAGGCTTCCACACACTAAATGTGCAAAATTTCCACTTTATGTATATTCAGTTTTTGTTTTGTTGTGTTCCAACAATAAGAGATAGGGTTTTTAGGGTTCCTTTAGTGAAGGGATTTCCCTGTGTTATATTTGTTTGATATATCGACAAGCTCCAATAATAATACTGAGCCCAATATCGCAAGGCTCTAACAAAGGAGGCTCAACCATACCCTTAGTCACACTACCTGATTACCCAAGTACATGAGAGTAATCTTCCCAAGTGTTGTTCTTAGTTCCACTATAATAGTCAGTCAGTTGATGGGATGACCTACAGCTGGTTTCAGGAGACCTATGGGACTCCCTATATACCTGAGGGTACGTGGGAGTGAATGGTCATGTACATGTGTTTTTTAATGTAGTATTACTTGAAGGGGTAACAATAGGGGTTGCAGAAATTTATAGCCAGGTGAAACAATGTTTCAAGTAACCACGTAAAACCATATGTGTTTCATGCATGTATTCTTCCCCAAACACAGATCATTGTGATCAGGGCGAACAGAGGAATTCAATTGGATAGGTCCCAAATGAGGGTTTTGAGGAGAATGGTTGGGTACATATAAAATAAGGATAATAAGAGAGGGGTACCACTACGATCAGTGAAAAGAGAGTAATCCAATGGGATAGGTCCCAAATAAGGGTGTCAAGGACCCTTGTACTTGTTTTTTTTTTAACTCCTACAAAGTTATGCTCCTCTCTAAATACTATTGTAGTGACAGAATACCCAAATTATTAATAGTTAAAAATGTTTAAGAATTTTGTGGCATGGATGTAGAAAGCAAGGTTACATAAACTAGATGTGCAACATTTCCACTCGATGTTTGTTCAGTTTCTGTTATGTTGTGTACTAGCAACAAGAGTTAGGTTTTTTAGGGTTTCTGGAGATAAAAAATTTCCCTATGCTATGACTTTATGAAATACTAGTGGGGTCCAATAGTACTACTCGACCCAATATCTCAAGGCTCTAGCCAAGGGGGCTTAACCGTACCCTTATTTGTACTACTCGGTTACCCAGGTATGCAAGAGTAATCTTCCTGAGTGTTGTTCTCAGTGCCACTATAACAGTTAGGCGATTGATGGGATGATCTACAACTGGTTTAAGGAGACCTATGGGACTCCCTATATACCTGAGGGTACATGGGAGTGAATCATTGTGTACAGGTGTTATCTAATGTGGTACTACTCKAAGGGGTACCAACAAGGATTATAGAGGTTTCCAACCAGGTGAAACAATGTTTTGAGTAACCACATGAAATCGTATGTATTTCCTACGTGTATTCTTTTGTTYGTATTTTGTCTAAAAATATGTAGACAAAAGTGATATAAATTWATGAGGGAATTAAATGAAACACATAAATAGGACAGAAACATAGAKATACAATAATACTCAATTTCTATTAAAGAATGAAATATGCAAAGACTGTAAAAGAAAATACAGAGTGAAATGAGCTTGTTAAAATGGTGGTAGCTTATCTCTAAGAAGAAATGTAACGGCTACACGCATTCGCAAGAAGATTATTACAATGAGGCTTCAAAGGAATTTATAACATAAATCATGACTGATAAAACCCTAAAAATCCAAAACCATAACCTTGGGAGATAAAACGCCAAAAGGTTTGTAGGCCCCGATGGGGGTAGTTGATACATCAACTTCTCGGGGGTGCAAATTTTACATACGACGTCTATTTTGGGTACTTGATACTTCATCAAAAAGGTCAAGAAGAGGAGTAAACATTATGTTTAGCCTAGAATCTACCTTTCAGTACATGTTAGGCATTGTCGAGCCAAAAAAACGTCATTTTGGGCCTAAAAACGGCCCTGGAAGTTTGGGACCATAAAAACTGTAGAAAAAATGCCAAGATGGAAACTGTGTTTTGAGCCAGTGGAATAGGTGGGCAACCATCTATGTCCACCTGGATCATTCCTCCCCTCTTAGGAAGCAATGGTCTCCATTTGAGTGCCCCTATCAAATGGGGAAACTTTTGTTGAACTTGATGCTTGGTGAGCCACTTGCCTTGGTGCAGTAGTTGTCATGATTTGACAACCCAATAGATTTGGGTCTTCTCTTGGAAGGTGCCCTTAACGTCTATGTCCATGATATGATCAATGGTTTAATGTTCTATGTAGTCAAGGTTGAGCTTTATAGGTTTTAGTGTCAAATAGTGGTGGAAAATGTGGCCGAAGGAGGTCCACATTGAATATTGGGTGTAAGCCAAGGAAGGGGAAAATACTTGAATCAAAATTATTTTCACCCATAACCTTGGTGATGGTGTAAGGTACATAGCGAAGTGAACACATCTTCCAATGGGGTCATGTAAGGAAATCTTTCTATAAATGCAACCAAACATTTTCTTCTACCTGAAAATTGTGGGTAACTCAGGGTTGATCATGGCATTGCTTATACTTAGCATCGGATTTCTCAAAAATATTATGGACCTATATGTAGATGTTTTGAATCCATTAATTGAATTTGGTGTCTTTGTCGGCTTGTGTTTTCAGAGAATATGTGTATGCAATGGGCAGTGTTACATCAATGGGACCCAATGGTTGAAAGCTCAGGCCCACCTAAAAAGGGTTGTGGTTAGTGGAGCTATGGAGGGATATTTTGTAGTTGTGTTGGACATAAGGAAGGCTCTCATACCATGTGTGTGGATTCTTGGAGTTGTACATGTGAAATATATGCATGATCATCCTATTGACAACCTTTGCCTTATTAGAAAAATAGGATCCCAGAGCAATAAGATAAAACAGATACAAAAATAAAACACAGAATACACAACAAAACATAGACATAGATATATGTGGTTCACCCGATGTGGGATACATCCACTAGATAAATTTCCAGTCCTTCCTTTATTATTATCCAACAAATTAAGGGATACAACCTACATCACACTAGTTGTAACTTCATCTTCTTTCTCTCACAATCTCCTCTCATAGAATACAATATATGTCTCATATACAACTACAATACAATTCCCTCATACATAAAAGAGGGTTTACTTCTATGGAAAAAATCCCTCACATAACTTCTACCATCATATTTGTGACCTTATAATGAACGGTCCAGATTGACTACAAAATTACAATATCTTGCAAGGAAATTTTCCTAAAAAATTATTTTCGGGGGCTCTACCCCTGAACTCCCACCAGGGGAAGCTCCAAAATTTATCATCGCCATCTCCCCTCCCATGGACCCACATGGAGAGAGATGTGGGGGTGAAATCCTCCCCACAACCCCCCCCCCCCAATTAAGAAATGGGATCAGGCTCCATAATTAGGAATAAATGGGACAAGACTTCTGAATTAGGAAGATAATCAGGCTCCATAATCAACAATATCCCACTTGGAGACTGATCATAGAAACTCCACTACTGTTGTACCTGTTGGACTATGATCCACCTTAGACCTAGAAAATTTCTTATCTTCACCTTCATGCTTGAAGGCCAACTAAAACTGAGCATGAACTAAGTTTCTCCCTAGTTACAACCTTTGTTAACATGTTTGCAGGATTCTGACTAGTATGTATCTTTTCCAACTTCAAGTGTCCATCTTCCAGAATAGATCGTATGAAATGGTACATGAGTTTCATATGCTTAGTCTTAGAATGGAAGGTTGATTTC
This sequence comes from Picea glauca, assembly GCA_000966675.3. NCBI lineage: Eukaryota > Viridiplantae > Streptophyta > Pinopsida > Pinales > Pinaceae > Picea > Picea glauca. The sequence goes on along the minus strand of JZKD02S2092065.1, from coordinate 380,229 downwards.
TTTTCAAGATGAATGGAACTATGGTTGTCACAGTCCAGCCTGTTATTCTCCTATTTCTTTCCTAATTCCTCCATAAACCTTTGTAACCAAATCATCTCTTTACTAGCCTCTGTAGTAGAAACATACTTTGCTTCTATTGTTGAAAGTGCAACAACCTTTTACAGTTTCGAAATCCAACTTATTGTTGTTCCACCTACAATAAAAACATACCCTATGGTGCTCATCCTGCTATATTTATCACATGCCATATCTGAATCAATATATCCTTGTAGAATAGTGTTTGAACCTCCATAACATAATGCATGACTAGTAGTACCTCTCAAATACCCAAGAATCCACTTTACTGCCTCCCAATGTTCTTTACCTAGATTGTTCATATACCTTCTCACAAATCCCACTACATGTTCAATATCTGGCCTTGTGCACACCATCGCATATATCAAGTTGTCAAATACTGATTAAAAAGGGGCCCTGGACATGTATTCTATTTTCTCCTGTGTCTTGGAACACATTTCCTTGGTTAATTTGAAATGGTTGGACAAAGGTGTACTAATTGGTTTTTATTTATACATTCTAAACCTCTCCAACACTTTCTCTATGTACTCACCATGAGACAATGTCAATTTGCGATTTTTATTGTCTCTTGTTATTCTCATACCAAGGATTTTCTTTGCAGCACCCAAATCCTTCATTGCAAATGAATTAACTAATTTCATTTTGAGCACATTTATATCTTGCATGTTAGACCCTACAACAAGCATGTCATCTACATATAATAGCAAGATAGTATAGCTTCCAATTTCCAGCCTCTTAAAATAAACAAAGTGATCATAATGACATCTGTTATAACCTTGTTCTATCATAAACCTCTCAAACTTCAAATACCATTGTCTTGGACTTTTCTTTAGGCTGTACAAGTTATTCTTCAAATTTCATACCAAATTTTCCCTCCCTTTGACCTCATACCCATGTGGTTGTTGCATATAAATCTCTTCCTCCAAATCCCCCATGGAGAAAAGTTTTTTTTACATTTAATTTTTCAAGATGAAAATATTCTACTGCCACAAGAATTAAAATAGTCCTAATTGAAGTCATTTTAACAACATGAAAAAATATTTCATCAAAATATATACCTTTCTTTTGTGCAAACCCCTTTACAACAAGTCTAGCCTTGTGTCGCTTTTTGTATTCATCTTCTTCCTTCAACATGTAAACCCATTTATTCTGCAATTCTCTTTTTCCTATAGGAAACTGAATCAAGTCCCAAGTTTGGTTATTTACCAAGGAAACCATTTACTCTTTCATGCCTTTCTCCCACTTCTTTTTAGTGTCTACCTACACTGCCTCTTCATAACTTTCTAGTTCACCAGAGTCAGTAAATAATAAATAATACAATGAAGGAGAGTATCGTTCAATGGGTCTACTTAACCTGGTAGATATTCTAACAACACTTGCAGGAGTTTGAGGTGTTTGTTTCTCATGTTGTTGTACATTTTGATTTTTTGGCACCTTTAGAATTTCATTTTCTTTGATTTCACCAAGCACTGTGTATTATGTGTTTTCATTTTCATGTTTCTTTCCTTGCAACTGATATTTGTACATGACCTTTTCATTTAGTACCACATCTCTACTCCTAATGATTTTATGATTTTCATAATCCCATAAGCGATATCCAAAATCATTAACACTGTATCCAATAAAGGTACACTTCTTGGATTTTGCCTCAAGATTTTTATATTCTCTTTATCAATATGGACAAATGCTTCACAATTGAAAGTCTTAATAAATGAGTAGTTTACCTTTTTACCTGTCCATGCCTCCTCTAGAATGCCACCATCCAAGGAGCTTGAAGGCCCTTTTTTTATTAAGTAAACATCAATATCTACAGCATCTGCCTAGAATTGTAAGGAAAACCCAACATGCAATCTCATACTCCTTGCACGTTCCATGATTCTACTGTTCATCCTCTCTGACACACCATTTTCTTGTGGTGTTCCTAGAACTATATTCTCTCTATGAATCCCATGGTATGAACGGTAATCATCAAAATCCTTGTTGCAGTATTCACATCCATTGTATTATCTGAGAAACTTCAACCTTTTAGTTGTCTCATTCTCAACCAAAGCTTTCCATTTCTTAAAAGTGTCAAAAACATCATTTTTTTGTCAAATGCATTAAACCCAAGTTTTTCTATTTTTATCATCAATAAAAGTAACATAATAACGAGAGCCACTAAGAGATGATACATGAGCTAGTCCCCATACATTTGTATGCATGAGTTCTAACTTTTCAGTCTTCCTTTCCTTTCTAACTCTGAGAAATCTGACTCTCTTTTGTTTTCCATAAACACGGTGCTCACAGAAATCCAATTAAACTTGTTTAAGATCTGGAAACAAATTCATTTTGTCAAGTATCTACATCCCCTTATCACTCATGTGTCCAATACTATGATGCCACAGTGTTGCATCCACTCATGTAGAAGCTAAAGAGATAGAAAAGTCAACATTATCAATACCTAAATAAAATGTACCTACCTTCTCTCCTTTTTCCATTATCAGTGATCCTTTAGTGACCTTCCACACCTTAATTGTAAATGTAGATATACAACCTTCACTTTCCAACTGCCCTTTTGAAAATAGATTTCTTTTTATATCTGGTATATGTCTCACCTCTTTCAGTAACCATTGGTTTCCATTATTTTTCTTTATTTGCACCTTACCCATTCCAACAATTTGACATGGTTCATCATCACCCAAATAAACTTATATAAAATCACCTTGAACATAATCTTGAAAATATTTCCTATGGGGTGTGGCATGAAATGAATCTAATGAATCTACTACCCAAGATTTAGTAATATTATCTAAAGAAAGAATTAAATCATCTTGTAACAAATCACCTGTTACATTTGCTTCTTGATTTTTCTCATGTTGTCCATCTCTTTGTTTCTTTGGAGCTCTGTAGTATTTCGTCAGATGTCCTTTCTTCCCGTAATTCTAGCATTCTATCTTTCTTAGTTTGGATTTGGATCTACCCTTCCTAGAATTATCATGGTTCCCTGAGCTCTTTCCTCTTTCCTTTTGTCTTCCCCTGTTCTCCATGGTCAATGAATTACCTAATGTCTCACCTGTGCTTTTCTGTTGCATTTCCTCGCTAAGGATAACACTAAAAACATCATCAAATTTCAGAGTGTTTGAACCAAAGATAGAGTTACTTACAGCCATGACCAAGTCATTCCTTCTTTCTGGCAATGAGCATAAGATCAAAATGGCCATAAAAGCTTCGTCAAATTTCACTCCTACAAAACTTAGTTGATTAGTAACCGTATTGAATTCATTTAAATGGTCGGAAACAGACCCACCTTCTGACATCTTCATATTAAATAATCACTTAATTAGAAATACCTTGTTGGAAGCCGAAAGTTTTTCATACAGTTTATCCAATGCCTCCATCAGATCCTCTGTTGTCTTTTCTTTCTAAATATTGAAATCCATCGATGCTTCCAAGCACAGTCGTATCGTTCCTAGTTCCTTTCTGTCAAGAACCTCCCATTCTTCTTCCTTCATACTCACCAGTTGTTTTGCTTTTCTGCCCAATGTTAGGTAAAGATCCTTCTAATATAAATAATCTTCCATTTGCATATTCCATAACTGGCAGTTTTGGCCATTAAATTTCTCGACCCTAAACTTTCCATTTTCCATCATTACTCCCACTCGAACCAATAACCCTCTTTTCCTACAAGTTACCTTTCGCTCTAATACCAATTGTTAGAAAAACAGGATCGCAGAGAAATAAAATAAAACGGATGTAGAAATAAAACACATAAGATACACAACAAAACAAAGACACATATATACATGGTTCACCCAATGTGGGCTACGTCCAATAGAGAAATTATCAGTCATCCCTTTATTATTACCAAGCAAATGAAGGGATACAACCTACAACACACCAATTGTAACTTCCTCTTCTTTATCTCATAGTCTCCCCTCACATAATACAATATTCACTCTCATACACAGTCACAATATAATTCCCTCATACATAAAAGAGGTTTTCCTTCTAGGGAAAAAAATCCCTAAGATAACTTCTATCGTTAGATCTGTGACCTTATAATGAACGTTCCATATTGACTACAAAATTACAATATTTTACAAGGCAATTTTCCCAAAAATTTCTCTTCGGGGGCACTGCCCTCGAACTCTCGTCGGGGGGGGGCTCCAAGACCCCCCTGGAAATATATGTAGGGAGAAATCCCCCCTACACCCCCACGTCAAGAAATGGGACCCAAACATGGATTAAACAAGACTTCTAAATTAGGACGATAATCATGCTCCACAGTCAACATGTCTTCCCATCAGTCTAAGGGTGGAAGGCAGTGGATTTGGTGAGTTTGGTGTCCAACAGTGACTAGAGGATCGACCAGAATGTGCTCAAAAATGTATTGTTTTGATATGATATGATGGTATTTGGTAGGCCAAAGTGTACCCATACATGCTCGAATAAGAGCGTGGCAATGGCCTCAGTTGTGATACTCTTCTTGTAGGTGGTCAGAATGGCCATATTAAAGAATCGATCAACAACCATGAATACACAGTCATTGATACGCTTGGTGGAGGGGATACCTAACATGTATTCCATCGATATGGATTCCAAGGGCTCGTCAACAATAGGCAGAGGAGTGTACAGTCCTTGTTTTTTAATGGTTGGCTTGGCAATGGAGCAGGAAGTGCAGGATCTGATATACTAACTAACATCATGTCAAAGATTCGACCAATAGAAATACTTATGTATTACTGCCACTGTATTCTCCACGCCAAAGTTTCATGTCACCCAACTATAGTGGGCTTCCCAATTCATCTTTATAGACTTGCTTGAAGGAACACAGTGATGAACTAGATGTCATAGCAGTCCATCCGGGAGATGGAAGTCGGCAATGGTCGTACATTTTCCCAACATTTAGTAGGTTGTAGTGAATTCAAGATTATTTTCATAGAGTTGGGACCACCCAAATGTCTCGTGTGAGCAAGAGTCAAGCATCATGGTTAGTGTTACAACTGGAGGTCGACTGAGGCAGTCAGGGACACAATTGGTGCTCCCTTTCTTATATTTAATGTTGAGGTCAAATTGATAATACTGTGTGGACAACTTTTGTTGGCGTTCATTATATAATTTGCCTTGTATCTGCATGAACTGTATAGGCTTGTGATCTATATGGATGATTGTCTCCTTCCCTATAACATAATGATTCCATTAGTCGAAAGCTTGTATGATGGAATACATTTATTTATCATAGGTGGGGTACTTGTGGGTGACATATGAGAGCCTCTCACTATGATAGGCCACTGGAGAACGACACCAACAACATAATCAAAAGCATATGTCTCAATCTCAAATTGTTGTTGCTGATTGGGTAAGGTGAGCACTGGGTTTGAGCATAAGTGATGTTTTAGATCATCAAAGGCCTTATGTTGTGATCTTCCCCACATAAATTTGGATTTGCAACCACCCTTGGTCACTTAGATAAGAACTAAAGAGATATGGGAGAACCCCAACACGAACCTGCGATAGAAGTTGGCAAGGCCTAAGAAGCTTCGAAGCTTGGTTAGTTTTGTCAGGGTTGGCTAGTCATGAATGACTTGGATCTTGGTTGGATTGACATGCACACCATGGCCATATATAATGTATCTAAAGTATTAGACCTTATTCATGGAAAAAATCATTTCTCTAAGTTATCATATAGTTTATGTTGTCGTGGACTGTGGATGACCTACATAATGTGTTGCAAGTGTTCTGCCCAACTCTTGTTGAAGACAAGGATGTCATCCAAATATGCCACCACAAATGAATTGGTGAAGGGCCACAATATTTCATCTATCAACCTCATGGAATTTGTTGGGGTGTTTGTCAAGCCAAAGGGCATGAACAACCACTCGAAAATACCTTCTTTAGATTTGAAAGCGTTATTACATACACTAGTTTGTCCTATGGGGACCTGGTGGTAGTCGTACTTCGTATCAATATTGCTAAAGTACTTGGCCCCCTTGAGATGGTCGAGAAGGTCTTCAATTCGGGGAATTGGGTATCGATTCCTAGGTGTGATTTTGTTCAGAGCTTTGTAATAAATACAGAGTAGCCAAGTCTTATATTTCTTCTGTATGAGCATGACTAGGCTTCGGCAAGGTGAGGATCTTCATCGAATGTGCCCTTTTTGGAGAAAATATTGAATTCGACACTTGATTTCCTCATGTTTTGGGAGAGAGAGTTGATACACTGGCCCATTAGGCAAAGACATTCCAGGGGTCAACTCAAATGAATGCTTGACCCGACAATGCAGAGGCACCCTGGTAGGTGAGGAGAAGATGTCCCTACATTCTTCCATGAATTTGCCCACTTGCTTCTATTGCATAGAAGAGCCCTGTGTGGAGGCCATGAATGTGGTTGCAACCTTCTGTTCACTCTAAGAGTGAATCATGAAGAGGAAAAATTTCCCAATATGGGAGATGACCTTCCTACACTTCCTAGCTGAGACCAAAGAAATTGTGGTAGGTGGAGTTACCTTTGGTATCATGTACAATTTTATGCCCATAGTAACAATGAAACTACGAGGTCTAGACTCATATGTAACATGAGATTTCCACATGTATGGTTGGCATAAAATAACATCACAAAATTCAAGTGGGGAAACATCACACAATACCTCATCCTTGAAGGGCTTGATGCCATAAGGTAGGTGGCACAATTGGTTGATGCAAAGATATTTTCCTTCGTTAAGCCACCCGATGTTGTACAATTATGGATGTGGTGTTGTCTGCGACTCCAATATCTTGATGACCTCTGCTAAGATGAGGTTATTTTAGCTTCCACTATCAACAATTAAATGTAGGGGAGCACCCTTCACCCACACATGCAAGTGAAAAAGGAACTCACCTTCCTTCGACTCTTCTGGTTTGTTTGGTTGGATCTTAGTGGTAGAGACTATGGCTCTGGGTTCTACATCAATGATTTGTTTCTCCTTGTCTGAGTCTGAGGCTTTAAACTTAGCCACCAATGACTTCTTTGAGCGACATTCATCAGTGTTGTGCCAGGGGATTTTATGGAACTCGCACCACTTCCCACTATATTTATCTATCTTCTAGTTACCCTTCTTTGTTTGCAACTTAGACTAGTTGTCCTGAGGTTGTCCATCCTTGCTTTGTCCTTTGTTCTGTTTTCTCGGGTTGCCGTTGCCCGAATTTTGTTGTGATTCATTCATAGATCCAAACTCCCGCATATTCCTATGCTTAAAGTTTTTCTCTATTTTGACAACATACCATTAAGCGGCTCCAAGTGACAAGATTTCCAAAAAATCCATTTTTGTTTGGATGCACCTATGTAGTCCCCCATGGTATTTTATAACTAGATTTTTCTTGGATTCTCTAATACCCATCTTAGTGTGCAAGGTATCGAAGGTATTTTTGAACTCCAACACTATTTGGTCCCTCTCCTGATGCAGTATGGTCTATCTCGTGCACTGGTCGTCATAGTTTCCAACATGGTAATATTGTTCCTTGATGACATCCATAAAAGAGTCTCAAGTGGGCTTGACCCCAAACATTACAGATTCATCTATGGATTTTTTCTCGCAGTAATCCTTCCGCCAATGTTTGACATGGGGAACAACCTTTAGGAGTGAAAAGGTGATTTTTTCCCTATTGGAAAATTTGTGAATATAGAAATCCCCTTCTAGTAGATTTAACCACTTTTCCAAAGCATCCACATCTATCTGAACTTCAAATATGATAATATGAAAATTAACTTGTACCTTGAAGGGGGGATACCTCCAAAGTAGTCGCTAAACGAAGATGCATATGTTGTTGATGGTAGTTGTCGAAGGATTTGGGAAAAATTATCCATCATCTCGTTCATTTGTTGTGTGAGGGATTATGCGAGCAACAACTTAATAGGATCTCATGCTCCCTCATCTCTCTTTTCCTCCACCATGGGTGGCCATTGGGGTCAGCAAGGATGGTCTTCCAAAGGCTCAACTAGTTCGTGTCCCATTGCCTTATACTCTGACCTCATTTGGGACATGCACAGAGAAACAGAGAAAGATCAAATCGCAATGATACCTCTGATCCAAATTTATGAGGGAATGAAATGAAACATAGAAATAGGATAGAAACATAGAGATACAGTACAGTAATACTCAATTTCTATTAAAGGATGAAATATGAAGAGACTATAAAAGAAAATACTGAGTGAAATGAACTCGTTAGAATGGTGGTAGCTTATCTCTAAGAAGAGATGTGACGGCTACATGCATTTACAAGAAGATGATTACAATGAGGCTCCAAAGGCCTTTTAACCTAAAGCATAAATGAGAAAACCCTAAACATCCAAAACCCTAACATCGGGATATGAAACACCAAAAGGTTTGTGGGACCTAATGGGGGTAATTGATACATCAACTTCTCAAGGGCACAAATTTTGCATACGACCTTTGTTTGGGGTGCTCGGTATTTCGTCAAAAAGGTCTAGTCGAGGAGTGCACATTTGGTTTGTGCTATGATCTAACTTTACTTACACGCAAGGCATTGTCAAGCCAATAAAACGTCGTTTAGGGCCTCAAAATGACCCTAGAAGTTTGGGACCCAAACAACCATACAAAAACTACCAAGATGGAAATTGTATTTTAATCCAATGGAATAGGTGGGTGACCATCGATGTCCACTCGGATCATAAAATTATCTGATACCACTTGTAAGGTACTAGATGTTATTGTGCAAAGTAGAAATAAGACTATTTATAATATTATCAATAGAAAGAGCAAAATAGAAAGTACAATGACACAATTTATTCCAAAGACTATACCTTTATTATCTCAATTACCAAGTTCACTTGCCTCTTCGAGGGGGAAACTTCCAATAGAGCATAGCTCAAGTACAAAATAATTCTCAAGACAAAACTTTTCCATGCTTTCTACTCCTATTTATACTATTTCTATCTTCTAGAGGAAGATCTTTCTAGAAGTGGATCCTTCTATTAACTCTTGTTACATTAGATGTGTGTTACAATATTACATAGACCTTATTTACTAATGTCGGACTTTATTACATAGAAAACATATTATTCTATCTACTTGAGGGGTTAGGGAGGTTAGGTCCCTAACAGCAAGAGTGAATTTCCTTTCCAAGTATAACGGTAGATTTACTTTAAGAGCAAGTGTGAACTTTCTTTTCCTGCAATTTACCGAGAATCAATTTATTTCCTACAAGTGTGATGGTCATTTTTTATAGAGTAGAACTTTTAGAGCCTTTCCAAAACCTGTGGAATTGTTTATACTATTTTCGGTATTAGTAATTGTTGAAACTACAACTATACCCTAAATAAACTAGTGAAAGAAATATGTGTAACCTGCATATACAAGGCATGGTAGCTCACAAGTAAAACTAGAACCCTGGGTTGACAATTTAATGCACAGACTCTTGGTTGCTTTGTTAATTAATTAGAAAGGTAATTAAAGAGCCCATCAAGGCTTCAGCCTGAAAAAATTTATGTACCAACAATGAATTGTATCTCTCAAAGTTAACATCTCGTCTTGGAAAAAGCTTCTCAAATAAATAAATAAAGATAGTGAAAAAATCAAATATGAGGACATAAAGAACCTCCCAGTCTTTTGAAAGTTTCTCGACTGTTGGGTCATCTCAATTGAAATAAAATCCCCCCATCAAATATCACATCATTGTGCAACATGTAATATATAGCATACAAAACATATATGGGTACATGTGTTGTGGTTACTTAACCAATATACGAGTGAACAACCAAGCCATCTATTGATAAGGCTCAACCAATTCAGTGACCTCTATATTGTATGCCTTGAAGTTGTCCTTTATTGGTTGTAGAAGACATTTATTTAAAATGGTCTTGCCACCCCCATGTGTCTCTAAGAAAACATTAGCTTTGGAGATTGTTAGCACCATGATTTTCATAGCTAGAGTTAGAGGTTTGTCCAAAGTTTTCAAAGTCATGACATGATCTTGGGAAAATCAAGGCATTCCTAGATGAGTCATAGGTTAGGGTGAGTATCATGTCAAAAGGTATTATGGTTCATCATCACCTTTCATGAAGTTAGAGAAAGAACAATCACGACACTCCATGTCATTGGTATCGTTGCAAACTTCAAAAGCATACTCGTTGTGCAAGTTTTTTGCGCAAAGTCTTTTGTCGTTTTCATTTGTTGTGCACTACGCAGAGGATTTCACCGCACAGAGGATGTTGTCACGTAGAGGATTTTTTCGCACAGAGGATGTTGTCATGCATAGGGTTTTGTTGTGCAGAGGATTTTGTCGCGCAGGGGATTTTGTTGCGCAGAGGATTTTGTCGTGCTGAGGATTTTTTCACGTAGAGAGTTTTGTCGCGCAGAGGGTTTTGTTGCAAAGGGGATTTTGTCACGCAAGAGATTTTGTCGCGTACGGAATTTTGTCGAGCAGAGGATTCTATCGCGTAGAGGGTTTTGTCGCGCATAGGGTTTTTCCGCGCAGGGGATTTTGTCCCGTAGGGGATTTTGTCGCGCAGAGGATTTTGTCACGCAGGGGATTCTCTTGCGCAGGGGATTTTGTCATGCAGAGGACTTTGTCCAATAGGGGATTTTGTCATGTAGGGGATTTTGTAACGCAGACTATTTTATCATGTACGGGATTTTGTCACGCTGAGAATTTTTTCGCACAGAGGATTTTGTCGTGCGAAGTATTTTGCCGTGCAAAGGGTTTTATTGCACACGGGCTACATGGCATGCTGCGTAAATGATCGGTTTAGTGGTCAAATTCAAGATCACTTTCTAACCAACTGGAGAGGAATTTTGAAAATCCCTGAGAGGTTTTTTTTTAGGACAAACCAAATAATAAAAACCTCTTTCAAATTTGCAAAAAAGTGTCATATTTTGGTATATTTGAATGAACCTTTACAGCCCATTTTTTCAGATTTTGTTTTTGTCATCAACTTTGGGCGCAAGTCCCAAGAGACTGGAGAGGATTGTTAGAAAATTGAGAGAGTTTTTTCTCAAGAATAGGTTCATTAACAAAAACCTCTCTCCGTTTTGAAAAATCATTTTTTATTTGAGAGATATGATGTCATCTTTAACCCTTACTTTCTTAGTTTACTGCACAATCTGCTGCGTGTTTTGTTGTAGGTTATTGTTCCATAGCAGACTTGTTGTGCAAGGGTGACAGAATGTCCAGCAGTGCACATCATGACTCATCACAACCATATGGTTGAATTTTGATCATGATCAATGATTGTAAAGAATATTTCGCTTACCATTATGATTTGGCAAAGTTGGGTTTTCTATTTTTAGTAAATCCATTGAAGTTATTGTTCTCTTTCAAATAAACCAGATCCATGATTTTAGGAGGTAGTAGTTCGACCCTAACAACCAAGTGTGGCATGAGCTTTCTATATAAATTGGTCATTTTGATGTAAACAGAGGGGGTTCTTTTGGGAAAAGAGGACTATTGTACTGCATGTTAAGACTTGTTTATTTCCTTGAAGTTAATGCAAAAGTTTTCTCTTTCTGAGATTTGAGATTCATCATGGTGTTTATGTTCAATATGTGTTTCTTGTATATCTTTTCCATGATTATGTTTTTTTGCTAGCATGGTCTGAGAGTAAGTGGTGGGAATTCATCCATGTTTGATGCTCCTTTCACAATGATGATGCTTGTTATATGTTAATGGTTACTTTTACAGAATTCATCTTCATTTAATGCTTTGTTTAGTAATTAATCTTTGTGTCCTTTCTTCTAAAGTTGCACTGGAGATTCATCCATTGATTGGTGCCTGTAGTGTAGTGGGCTTTCTTCTCCTTTCCATTTCTCATTTCATGTGATTTATTTGTTCAGCATAGCACCTATTTTGCCTCAGATTTTCAAAAAGAAACCAACATGTTGTTGATTGTAAAAACATTAAAATTCAGGCCTTTACTCCATTGCCCAATGGTACCTTTTCCTTGTTTGTCCTACCAACCCTTTTAAAACAAAAAATAAACATGTCTTATTGCATAATCTGACCTCTATGCATTTATTGATGAAATATTTGAGTTATTACCAAACATTAGACATATGAGAGATCCCTCTCTGGTTGTATAGGTGAGAATACAAATCTAAAGTTGGTTGAAACAGTTACCTTGGGGTTTTCTTTGATACAGCCCAAAGAAATTTTCGAGTGTTAACATTTTGGCACCGATGTCGGGGACCGAAAGTTGCATTTTCCCTGGGATAAACGACAAAGTTCAGATCTGATTGTTGATGGTGGAAAGTAGTCAGAAATGAAGAGGTTGTAAATCATCCACCTGGTGACTCCATTTTCAGTTGTATCTAGATGTCAGAGTATCAATGGAAACACCATTGTCTGAAGGTTTTAAAGCTTGAATAAGGTACTAGTGACTCCACTGGATTTGATGAAGAACTCATATGTTGCTACAATTGTTTAAGGGAATGCACGTTTCAAATTTTCACATATTCATGGTTTCTCGAATCCTTTACCCAAGGATGAATATTTTTTAAGAAATGATCTGAAATTTAGTGGAGATGATCTGAGTTTGATTTTGAAGCATATATCAAATTTTCGTGACTTCACTGAGCTTCTTAGAGTCAAACACGGAGATGTTTTCCTTAGACTATTTTATGATTCATTCCAAGGAAAGTGTAAATTTTGGGTTGAAGGTTTGTCTGTTAGTTCTATTAGATCTATAACAAATTTTTGGATTGTCTTCTTGGAAACATGGATGGAAAAACTAGAGTTAATACCAAGTCTTGTTTCTGTTGAGGGTTTTAAAGAATATTTTGACATGTTTGATGATGATCAAATCGAAGAGGCTTTCTCAAATTTTTTACCCATGTATTTGAAGTCATGTAAATGTTGTTCTAAAGATAAGGTCAATTTCTTAGAAGAGTTTGTTGAAAAACTTGAGAATGATCTTGAGCCCTTAGAGGGTCAAATTCAACCCCAAGAATTTCACTATCAAAGCTTGTCTTTTGAAGATCCTTTTCAACTACCTTTAGATGTCAATATTGAGAAATGTTTTGTCTGGAAATGAGTTTGACAATCCACACCTAAAGCAGTATGTGCAAATAGAAGATACACATGAACAGTCCATGCATGATAACCATATTGTAGACTGCTTTGGGAATCAGCAAAATATCCATGATTTTTATGACCCTCTAGATGAATATATGGAAGTATTCTTCAATTTAAATTCACAACCATGTATCCATTGTGCGAAACATAAGTATTTTAAGATACCCTTGTCATCACATGTTTCGGGGTCAATTATGTTCAAGCACAATCAAGCAGTCAATTTATGTGAGAAGATACTTGATTGGCTTTATTGGAAATCTGAAATTACTTGATTGGCATTTTTTTCAAGTAGTTATGGTAGGTAGGTGTGAATAAGCTCATCATGGTGAGCATTTCTTTCAGCAATTTTCAGTTTGGGTTTGGTTCAGTTGTAGAATAAATTTGTGGAGGAACAGTTCAGGTTTGGATTTCATGGTGATTGGTTCCAGGTCATCAAGAGAGTAGGTTACAAGTTACAGTTGAAAAGTTGAGTTTGGGAGCAGCCCAATGGATAGGCACAGGATCTGCGATTTCTTTGCTACCTCACTATGAGGATAGCATCCCCATTGGAGCCAGTTGTTAGCACCATGATTTTCATAGCTAGAGTTAGAGGTTTGTCCAAAGTTTTCAAAGTCATGACATGATCTTGGGAAAATCAAGGCATTCCTAGATGAATCATAGGTTAGGGTGAATATCATTTCAAAAGGTATTATGGTTCATAATCACCTTTCATGAGGTTAGAGAAGGAACAATCATGACACTCCATGTCATTGGTATCGTTGCAAACTTCAAAAGCATACTCGTTGTGTAAGTTTGTTGCGCAAAGGCTTTTCTTGCTTTCATTTGTTGCGCAAAGGATGTTGTTGCGCAGAGGATTTTGTTGCGCAGAGGATGTTGTTGCGCAGAGGATTTTTTCACGCACAGGATGTTGTCGCGCAGAGGGTTTTGTCGTGCAGAGAATTTTTTCGCGCAGGGTATTTTGTCGCGCAGAGGGTTTTGTCATGCAGAGAATTTTGTCGCGCAGGGGATTTTGTCACGCAAGGGATTTTTTCGTACAGAGGATTTTGCCGCGCAGAGGGTTTTGTCGTGCAAAGGGTTTTGTCGCGCAGGGGATTTTGTCACGCAGAGGATTTTGTTGTGTAGGGGATTTTTTCTCGCAAAGGATTTTGTCACGCAAGGGATTTTATCCTACAGAGGATTTGGTCTCATAGAGGGTTTTGCCACGCAAAGGCTTTTGTCGCGCAGGGGATTTTGTCACGCAAGGGATTTTGTCACATAGGGGATTTTTTCGCGCACTGGATTTTTCCACACAAAGGGTTTTGCCGCACAGAGGGTTTTACTGCGCATAGGCTATAGGGCACGTTGCGTAAATGACTAGTTTAGTGGTCAACTTCAAGATCACTTTTTGACCAACTGGAGAGGAATTTTGAAAATCCTCGAGAGGTTTTTGTCGAGGACAAACAAATAATAAAAAGCTATCTCAAGTTTGCAAAAAGTGTCATATTTTGGTAGATTTGAATGAATCTTTACAACCCATTTTTTCAAATTTTGTTTTTGTCATCATCTTTGGGCATGGATCCCAAGAGACTGGAGAGGATTGTTAGAAAAATGAGAGAGGTTTTTCTCAATAACAGGTTCATTAAAAAAAACCTCTCTCCATTTTGAAAAATCATTTTTTATTCGGGAGATATGATGTCATGTTTAACCCCTATTTTCTTAGTTTGATGCGCAATATGTTGCGCTTTTGCTGTAGGTTATTGTTGTGTATCAGACTTGTTGTGAAAGGGTGACAGAGTGTCCAGCAGTGCACATGATGACTCATCACAACCATATGGTTAAATTTTGATCATGATCAATGATTGTAAAGAATATTCCAGTTATGATTATGATTTGGCAAAGTCGGGTTTTCTATTTTTAGTAAATCCGTTGAAGTTATTGTTCTCTTTCAAAGAAATCAGATCCATGATTCTATGAGGTAGTAGTTCAACCATAACAGCCAAGTGTGGCATGAGTTTTCTATATCAATTGGTTATTTTTATGTAAACAGGGGGGACTCTTTTGGGAAAAGAGGACTATTGTACTGCAGATTAAGACTTGTTTATTCTTTGAAGTTAATGCAAAAGTTTCCTCTTTCTGAGATTTGAGATTCACCAAGGTGTTTATGTTCAATATGTGTTTCTTGTATATCTTTTCCACGATTACTTTTCTCTGCTAGCATGGTCTGATATTAAGTGGTAGGACTTCATCCAATTTTGATGCTCCTTTCACACTGATGATGCTTGTTATTTGTTAATGGTTACTTTTACAGAATTCATCTTCATTTGATTCTCTATTTAGTAATTAATCTTTGTGTCCTTTCTTCTAAAGTTGCACTGGAGATTCATCCATTGATTGATGCATGTAGTGTAGTGGGATTTCTTCTCCTTTACATCTCTCATTTAATATCATTTATTTTCTTAGGATAGCACCTATTTTTCCTCAAATCTGTAGAAATAAACCAACCTGTTGTTGATTGTAAAAACATTGAAATTCATGCTTTGACTCCATTTCCCAATGGTACCTTTTCCTTGTTTTCCCTACCAACCCTTTTAAAACAAAAAATAAACCTGTCCTATTGCAGAATCTGACCTATGTGCATTTATTGATGAAATCTTTGAGTTATTACCAGTCATTAGACATATGAGAGAGCCCTCTCTGCTTGTATAGGTTAAAATACAAATCTAAAGTTGGTTGAAA
>JZKD02S2092065.1:340975-364111 GCA_000966675.3 Picea glauca | reverse complement strand
ATCTTGAATATATTGTGATCTCCATGTGTTGATGAATCTTGTATGCACTTAATAACTCAATAAATTAGTAGTAGTTAGTGATTCCAAGAAAGAATTTTGCTTGGGATCATTACAAACAGTTACCTTGGGGTTTTATTTGATACGGCCCAAAGAAATTTCTGAGTGTTAACAGAGACTCTAAAAATATGTGTAGGTTTGGAAGGTGGAGCCTTCTTTTGAACGTGAGAGGGTTGAGGGGAATAGGAATCTTCTCTTCCTCCTTTAAATTCAGCAATATAAGCTTAGAATCAAAATTATTGACACACCAATGTACAACTTCTCTAAATTTGAAAACATCATCTGTGTAACCAACCTTTACCAACCCTGAAGTCCATATTTCACTTTTCCTTTATTCATCTTATTTCATTTCTAGGTATCATTTATAAGCAATGTTCCAATGGAAATCCTTGTTGTTTTGATCCAACAAGTTCAACATATCTTTGCAAAAATTCTGAAACTTCTTTTTGGGTGTCATTCTTCTTCGTTACAGTACCTTGAATTTTCCAAATATTGTCAAAAGACCAAGCATGACTTAAATTTTATTTTCCTTTTGAAAATGACGCATCATTAGTTCTCACAATACCTAAATATATTCAATGACTAGGGGCTAGAAAATTATATAATAACTAACTCCTCACATCATTATAATCCTCATACATATAGAGAGTTCGAGTGGTTATAGAAGATTTTGGAACGTACTAGGAAATATTTCAACTATAATCCTCATACAAAAGATTCCACGTCTTCAGAGACATGCACAAATGATCATGGAAATTGGGCACAAAGAATGTATAAGTTGACTCCTCAACCTTCACAAATTCAAACTTATGTGGAACCGCATACTCAAGCTTTTTTTATCTCTTGTCTCCTTGGATTAGTCTTCTATTGAATTCTACTTTGACCAACACTTAGTCAAAACTTGGCCACAAAAATTACCAAATCACTCTTTCCAAATCATCCTTGATTTGGGTTTTACATCTTGTTCCTCGAAATGAGGTCCAAATCTAGAAGTTCTCTTATGGTTGAATCTCTTAATTTAGTGAATTCATTAAACACCAAGGTCCAATTGTTGCTTGCATCCTAGATTTTCTATACATTATCTACTATTGATACATTGATTAATTCTCCCTGGGTGGGTACTACCGATGTCAAGGTCTCTAGTTTGATATTGACTTTTTGTTTCTTCACTTTGGTCACCATGAACTAAGACTATGCTTTCCTCACAAGTTCTCTTACTCGATTTCTTAATTTCTTCTTCTCATATTCTAGAGCATCCTTCCTAACCAAAATACATAGAGTTTATTCCATCTTGTCATCTAGATAATTTGATGCAATGGCCTCAATATACATCTTCTTATATTGTACTTGTAATTGCTCAATCTCACACTATATTTTATGCTTATGCATTGCTAGGATATCCCCTTGCTTCTGGAATTTCATTCATATACTATGGAATTTCAGTCGTAGTCACTCTAACTTCCCATTTGTGCTTTGACTTCAACAATCACAATTTTGATGATTAAATATCTATCTTTTGCATGAACCTTTTCCTTGTTATCTCCTACTC
This sequence comes from Picea glauca, assembly GCA_000966675.3. NCBI lineage: Eukaryota > Viridiplantae > Streptophyta > Pinopsida > Pinales > Pinaceae > Picea > Picea glauca. The sequence goes on along the minus strand of JZKD02S2092065.1, from coordinate 362,505 downwards.
TTGCCATCTCTTCCTTCCTCTCAAGTTATTTACTTGGTTGTGCATTAGTGGTAGACTTCAGCAATTCTATGAGCATTTTCAAAGTTCTTATTTCCTTAGTTACTGCATTATTGTCTCGCTATGTAATCTTGAGGGCTTCGAGGTGGTGTGGGAACACCTCCTCAAACATAAATGGAGAGCTCTTTTTAGCCCTAGATGTGGCATCATGAACCTCAGCTTTGAGCTTATTTGCATCGACAACTTGTTTCTTCAATTTTCCTAGTGTGGTAACACTCTCCTTTGCTCACTTTTTCAATGCTACAATGACCTCTTCTACTTGCTTCCATTACTGATTATCATTCTTTCCAGTTTTTTCAACTTTTTTTTGTGGTTCCTCCTTTCCCCATTCCCATTTCTCCACATGTTCTTTGAATTGCAAGTTTCAAATATGAAATTCCCTCATATAGACATCATTTTATTTATCCTTACCCATCATTTATGTGGCATATTTGTAAATGAGCTCAGTGGGCAAGGGTAAGTCCATATTTCACAAATGAATGATATGTCAAGTTCCCTTGTGACTGCTACCTGTGGTATGTTAAATGGGTTTGCTCTACCACTTCCTCTTCCCAAAGGCTTTGTTGCAGAATATTTTTTCCTAGTATGAACTCCAAACTCAAACCTAGGAACAATTGTATGCATCATAGCCAAAGGGTTATACGTCACACCTAGTTAGCACTTTGTTATTGAAGTGGTCATCAACAAAAGGGTCTCCATTGATAAAGGATCTTTCTAGATGACAAACTCTAAGTGGTGGCATAAGAACTCCTCCATGATGCCAATTCTAGATGAACATCCATATAGTCATTGATTATTTTCTCATGGTCTTCCTCACCCAAGATGGTTTCCCATTTAAAATTGTACCCTTGTGCCTTTAAAGTTTCCATTTCCTTCTCTATTGACGATTCTTCCCAACCTATGGCATTTTATCCTATCAAGCACATAGTCCTATATTTTTTCTTGGGCCACAGTATTGGTGATATCTGTCTTGGAAACTCTTTGATCCCACTCCTACATAGCTTGGCTCTAGTTGAAATTCCTCTTATGATAGATTGATAAACCTTGTGTAACTCATAAGCAGCATGTCTTCTCCAAATTCATGCTCACCCAGGCCAAATGTTCATGAATCTAACTCCTCTGATGATGTAGGTATGGGAGTCACTACTATGGTACCTTAGACAAGTCAAGGTTGTGTAATCATCATGTTCGATTACAAAGGTAACAAAGGTGCGATCATGGTCCTTTGTAGGGAGGGTTTTCCATTCTCTATTGTCTAGCATTGGATTGCTTAGTATAGCCACAACATCAAGGAATTAAGTAGTCTCCTTTATTGTAGTAGCACCACCTATTATTGGGTCTTTGTCTAGGTACCTCTCACCTGTGTAGATGCAAAAAGGTTATGTGTCGATCAACTATCAGATACACCTATAGTAGGAGGAGGTGGTGGAAAATCCAGTTCCATCACCACTAGGTCATAATCCTTCTTATGTACAAGAAGTATACCCACCCCCCCCCTTATTCCTACGAGTCATCTAATGTAGTGTACTTTGATGAAGTCTCATCTCTTGCACTAAGTTGGGTTTGTTTCTAAGATCTCCTTCCCTTGCCACTCCTACTAGTAATGGTCACTTGCCCTCTTACTTCAATTGCTCTTGTGTTTCTTAGGTCCATTATTTGATGCCAAGTTCTAGAGCCTTGGCATCAACATGAATTCCAATATTTCCACCTCTTCTTGCAAATTTACAATACCATCTAGTAGGCACGATCTCATTGCACAATAATGTCATGCCACTTCAAACCAATATTGTTGATTATATGTATCAATTAGCTCTATCAATATGTAGTACCCCTAGGCTGAACCCCAAGTATAAATGTAAATACAAATGTACTTAAGTTGGTGATTTGTTTGATATCATTTTGTGTGTACCTTCCATGGTATAGTGCACACATGTACTGCGCACTAAAATGGTGAAGTGTGCACATTCCAGGATACCACACACAACAAACTTAAGTGCACATGATTTTGAGGCCAGAGAGTCTATGTGTATATGTTGTGTTTTGAGGTTGGCGAGTCAGGATGCAGGAAGGAAAGTATATTTTTAATGTAAATGTAAATGTAATCACACTCAAATATTAATTAAAAACACATCGTTGCGGAAGACCAACCATGTAAAAGAGTATGGGGGATTAAACTCCACTAGATAGGGAAAGGGGGATAAAATTTAAGGATAAGGGGCTAAGCTAGGAAACTTAAGACAAAAAGGAATATTATATTAATATTCCTTAAGTATAAAGTATGGATAATTATTTTATCCTAAATTCTAAGGATGTGGACAGGTGGGCCAAAGTAGTTCTCAACATGACAAGTGTCAAGTTTGGAACATGCATACATATAGTTTGGACTTAGTTCATTTTCACATCATTCCATCATCATGCACTCACTCATTCAGTTGTCCTATGTACCTTCTTGTCACTATACATGTACCAGTACCTATACCTATACATGTACCTTGTTATCTTAGAAGTTGGACTGAAGAAGCGGGTTGTTAAGCCCGTGAGATATTGAAGAGGTGGGTTGTCAATCCCGTGAGTAATTCTCTCTAGATGAGATAATTGTTGGGAATTGATTTCCCGAAGGTGCCAAATTGCAGCTGCATGGCTCTGAGACTTCATGTTCATCCTATTGTTGAAGCCCCAGAAAGGAAGTGGGGCAGCCGAGGGACTGTTGAGCAAAGAAGGGGCACACTTCCTGGAGTGGGACAGGCCTATGGGGAATGAGGGATTGTAGGTTGTTAGTTCGAGTTAGCACCTATGACGGAGTTTTTCCTATTGTCTGATATACATCATCCTGGTTAGGAATTCCTTTACCCAAGTGGAGTTTAGTCCCAACTCGGGGGTGACCCACTACTGAGAGTTTTGAGCAGTGTGGTCTAAGGCTGGGATGAATGTGGAAGGTCTGCATGCAATTGGTCATATTTTTACCAAGATAAGTGTCAATTGTATGTTAAAATACATGCTACATTATTATGTATGCATTTATTTTTATCGGTTTTTCCTGTGTGTGTTGCATGTGTATTTTTATTATTATTATGTATGAATCTATGCATTTGCAGAGTTTCTATATGATTTAATTTTGTATACAGTTCGAAAATTTTATGTGGCATAGCCCATTTGGATGTTGGGGATGCTACAATATGGTATCAGAGCTCCAATTTTCAACATTGAGCCTGGATAGGTCGAGCAAGTTGAATTGAAGTGAAATTTCACAGAGAATTGATTTCGAAGTGGCCAAATTTCAAGTTACAGTGCGTCCATGGTAAAAATCAAAAGCAATTGCATGGAATTGGGAAAAAGCCCCAATTTATGTTGTTAAATTCATGGGAAATTTGAGAAACTTGGACAAGTGGTGAGATATTCTTAATTTAATATATGTTCTAGCAAAGTCAGACCTGGAATTGGTCGAATCTGAAATTATAGGGAAGCCATGGCAGATGGAGCAAGATTAGTTGATTAAAATTATCAATTCATGAATTGAGTTTGGGAAACATTTGTGCCATGAATGTCAACCAACAATGATTTGCTGTTACAGAGGTTGGATTGGTGTTATCGTAGTGAAAAAGAACAAATTTCATAGTTGTTGAATTTCCATGGTGAAAATTGGGAAAAGTCTGGCAAAATCCCCAATTTCTGCAACGGAATTTAAGAGGAATTGATGAGCAAAAAAATGAAGGTGCATAGGTGTGCGCACTAAAAATGTGTGATGTACAATAAAAATCTTGTGATGTGTGGAAAATAAGGATGTGTGGCCATGTGCGCTAAAATTTGGTGTTGCAGACAACAAGTTGGGATGCGTGGAAAAATATTGGTGCACGGGTGTGCGCACTTAAATTTGGCATTGCTCGGTGCAGAGTTAGTAATGCGCGAAAAATAATGGTGCACGGGTGTGCGCACTTAAATTTGGCGTTGTGCGGTGCAAAATTGGTAAAGCGTGAAAAATAACGGTGCACAGGTGTGTGCACTATTTTGTGTTGTGCAGTGTAGAATTGGTGATGTGCAAAAAATAACGATGCGCGGGTGTGCGCACTTAAATTTGGCGTTGTGCGGAGCAGAGCTAGTGAAGCGCGGAAAAATAATAGTGTGCATATGTGAACACTAAATTTAGCACTGTGTGGTGCGGATTTGGTGACTCATACGTAATATTGGCACACGTGCTATCCACGCACATAATATTGGCGTGCATGGTGTGTGCACTGAGTATTGGCAGAGCGCAGAGGAATTTTGTTGGTGCACGTGCAATGTTGGTATGCAATGCATGCATGTTGAATATTCTTGTCGCGCGATGGTTTAATTAATGGTGTGAACTGAGTACTGGTTCACGGTGGGAGCATACTAAAATTTTGCATGGTGCGGCATGTAGAGCACAATCTGCACGAAATATTAACATGTGACACAATTACGTGCAACATGTATTAGTGCATGAACCAAAATTATGCGCAGTAGATATTGGCCCACGACACAAAAGTAGTGTGCACCAAATATTGATGTGATAGAGAAGTGATCCACATTGGTTATAAGTGTGTGGAGCATGCGCTACCTTATGGTGTTGTTGCGCATGCTAAATATGGGTGTACATTTTCAAATTTGTGCGCACGAAGTCGTTTGGATGGTCTACAACAGCAAAAAACCAGTGAATTTCTGCAACATTTTATATTGTTTGAAGGTCATCTTTTTGTAGCATGCTTTTGAGGCCCTAAACAGTGTTTTTAGCTACTCAAAAACCATGAGAACATATTGTACCAAGGTACACTATGTCTTTGCAGCTCAAACGAAATACCCCAGAGAGAGCTTTCTAATGGTGTAAACCATTCGTCAAATGGAGCTTTTATGAGGAAGTTACAGGATAAACAGTGGAGGGTAAATTTTAAGACCCAACTAACTTCAAAGGGCAATAATTTTCTGCTATGGAATCAAATTGAGGCATGGGAGTAGTATATGGAAATCTATTGAACTATAGAACACAGTACTGGAGTTGAATTAAAATTTTGGGCATGTTAAAAATCTTTAAGATGGCACAAAAGGTACATGTATCATTCCAGACCAAAAACATTAATTGGCCTAGAACTTCAGTAGGCTATAACTAGCAGCCAGGGTTCAAAATAGAACCCGTCACAACACGTTCGGAGCCTTCCAACACGTCCCAGAAGTATGATGAAATATTTGTCCGTCAAAAGAAATGTTGATTTTTTTTTTTTGCTATTTTTTTGGAAATGTAAATAGAAATTCCAAATTTAGTATGAAGTGTTAAGTTTTAAAATAGTTGTCATAATTTTCATTTGTGTCAATGGTCGGTCACTTTCATTCGTGTCAATCATCTGCCACTGATCATCAATTTAAGATCTTTAAGACCTAGTGGGTTGGTCATCAATCTTAAAAATAATTGGCAAACACTTAATTTACATTTATGACTCTAGTGTTAAGTGGACATCACCATTAATTTTTGTTGCAGACCGTAGAATTTTTTCATTTCCCTTTCTGTCTCATCTCTTTGACGAGGCATAAAAAGGTACACATCCTTCACATTTGCACGATGCATTAAGAAACTTGTCTGATAAATGTATCTGTCAAGTTTCTCATCTCACAATTGTAGCCTTAAGCTTTTGGCCCAAACGACGCGGAGTGAGAAAATGGAACAAACAGTTTAGATAGGATGGACAGTCAGCCCTGGTCACAACCTTACCTTCTTAACAATCTAAGACGAACAAAACCACACCCACTCACAGTTTGAATGGCGATGGAGGTTTCATGACAGAGAGGTGTATAAGCTAAATGCAAACCAGACAAATATTGACAGTGTTGTGACCATTTAGAGGCATTTGGGAGGTCAGATCATGGTGGGAGTCTAACACAATTATATTAGGTTCTTCTCAAAGGAAGCAAGGAAGCAAGGCCTGGTGTGGCCATCGGTAAATATGTGTTAGACCTCAGCATCCTCTCTTGAGTTGTCCTTTTCAAAGGACCTCTGCTCAATGGATCTGATTGCTTCCTTAAGGTTCTTAGTTTCCTTCCTCAAGTTGGGTAGTCTTTCTTTATGGCTAGTTTGCTTAAAAGAACCAGAGTTATTCTAGTTGGAAGGATATGATATTAATTGGTATTTTGTATTTAGTGTTGAACTCACATTCCATCAAACCCCTTTTGTAGCCATTTCTTAATGCTTTCATGGCGATGGAAAGACCTGCATGGAAGGAGCCAAGGGCAACAATTCGGAAAATTTTGTCAGGTAATCTTTGATGCCCACATCTTATGATCATCGTCACACATGCATCCTGTCTTTAGGCATGCATGACCCTCCATGATGAACGTTATGTCTGTCTTCCTTTCTCACGCCAAAGTTTTGCAAATCAATTTAATACTTAGCCTAAAAGAGAACATTCACAATATGCTAGAAAAGGCAACATGCATGTAAGTTATAACCAATAAGTACATCTTAAAGACACTTATTAAGACATCTTTGGCCTCGATGATGCGTGATAAATTTCATATTCTTAGTGGATTAGTTTGTTTATGTTATCTATTGTATTTTATTTTATTTTTTAATTTTCTTCTATCTCAGTGTAAGTACTTGTTACACGATTGTGTTTTATTAAAACTGAAAATTGAGGATTTGATTGGATGGTATAGTTTTTTTAAGATATGTTGGAAGCTTATAATATCAGAACATGACTATTTAATTCTTCTCTATCATTTATTTATGAGAAAAAAAGTGTTTTCTATTCCATTGATTTTACGTTAGCCATAGACTTTCTCAAGGAATTTCCTCATCATTGCTTCAAATCTTATACATTTTGTAGAAGGGTGATATTTAGCCAAAAACAATTATCCAAGAACTGAATTCTTCTCTATCATATTTTTTCGAGAGATGAGAATGGAGGATTTTGTTGATTTTAGGTTGTTATTTTCATGGATGATGCACCTAAATATGTATTTGTTATTGTAACCCTAAACTCTATCCACCAAAAACAATCTGATTGGCTTCAAGAGTACAGTTCTTCAAGAAGATGTGAGCATAGAAACCACAAATGAACACAAAATATTGTTGCTACAGAAAACTGGAAGAGGATTACCAAACCTAAGCACCTGAAAATGTCACTAACAATATTCCAAATCTGATGTATACACTTCACAATAAGATGGTATTATTCTATCCTGAAGAAATCAGTTTCTAGCTGGAATAATTTAGAAATCAACTCACTTACTAGATGGAATAATTTAGGTAGAAAACAAAGAAGTAAAGGAATAAACAATGAGATTGTTTCTCTTGAAGCTCAATGTAATTCTTGGTTGGAATCACCAATTATTGCCAGTTGATTTTGGCCTCCAAGCAAGTGCAGAACCCTAGGTTTTAGTCAAGAATGAACCTGCAAAACTGTAACTACCCTCTCAAGATTCTCCAACCCTATATTTCAAGAACGCAAAAATGATAGCCCATACATGCTCTCCTTTTCCTTTTGATATAAAATCCTATAAACCCTAGCCCACCATCCTTGGGTTTGATAAATCACATAATATTATGGAAAACATAAGTGGGTGAGCACTTGTAATAAAATTGCACATTTTATGTGTCTAAGGCCTTTGTTCTAACACATAGATATAAACACTATCCATATGGGTACATAAAGACTTTAGTATTTTTTTCACTTAAGTGACACATAACACATCAAAATGTTTTTTAAGTGTAAAACATTTATCCTGTTACCCCTCATGCCTAGGGGTAACTAGAGGAAATCATCTCTCATGGCCTGCAATGGAGAACATGATCCTGACCATGATGATAATCAACATGTCTGCGGATGGCACCCTAATAGCCCTCCTCGTTCACCTTTATAGCTATAGGTCAACCAAGGTTCATCACATCCAGACAACCCAAGTGACTCAGATAACATCTATAAAGAACGAACAAGCAATCCTCAACTTCCATCATTCCTAAAGCCGAGTTGCTTCACACCTAGTTGTTGAGTATTAATGGTCGTCAAATCAAGTCGCTTTCCAGTTGTCGTGAACAAGAATCACAAGATAAATGAATAATAATGGTTGGATACTTGAGGATGTGTTCACCTCAAGAGTCCATTTGCGTAGCCTTAGACCAATTTGAGCAAAGAAAAATCCTAATTTTGTTGGTGATTTAATCGATGGAAGCGCAATTTTAATCTTTCCTTGCCCCTGTGATTTGGGACTTGTTTGTTTATTTTGATTTTCCAGACCTCGCGCTATGTAATTCTCGTGAATCTAATGGCCTCTAAAAGTATTACTATTAGATGTGCAACCAATGACTTGAACAATGTTTTGAGGTGCCTTTGGAACAAAGTTCTTGAAAGGGTGAAAACTGCCATTTTTTTTGCCTTAGGCTGTCACCAAGATGAAAAAATAAGTTGAAAATTTGGAGAATAAAATACAAGAATCCTTAATGATGCAGTATAACTTGTACCAACGCATATAAAGAAATAATTCAAACCAATGAACCAAAGAGAGAAAAAGATATTAAAGCAAAAAGCAAAAATTGGTTCATTGTATTACACAAAGTAGAAGGCCACATGTGACTAATCGCATGTTCAGTCCAAAATATAAGAGACTAGTGCAACCCTAAAGCTTGGTAAGTGTTTTTGTATATATTCATCATCTCGTCTATGTGTTTCAGTGATTTCCAAGTGCCCTTGTATATATTTCTCATAAGGGTATGCGTTTCAATGATTAAGTCTATATATTTCTCACAAGGGTCTATGTGTTTCAATGATTAAGCTCCTCTTTTTATGTATTTGCATTCGTGTGATTGGTAAGGACCCATTTATGTATTTTTCATCTCGGTTTTGTTATTTGAGTTCATGGTTTCAATGTTTTTTTTTTTTGTTTTTGTTTTTTTTTTAATGAATGATTGAATCCATGTCTTGAATCAATTTATATTCAATAATTTGTACTTTACTTCTCTTAGAGTTTTTTCTTTGGGAATTATTGCCAAAGGGCATGAGGCCACCAATTGAAGGGCCATCAAAGTGACCAAAGTGATTTATAGAGGCTCCCTGTAAAGTTATTACATGGAGTTTGACATCCTGACAAAATAACAAAATTACAAAAGTAGATAGTGAGAGGTACCTAGAGGTATTTCAGACGGCTTCTAAACGGTCTTTTACAAAGTGACCATACATCCTTCCTCAAAATAATATTTTTTGTCCGTAAGTATTTTTAGCGGAAAAAAATGTCTTGCTTAGAAAGAATAAATGGTGAAACTTGGAAAGACTGTCCAAAATATGTATATGAAGAAACCCAATTGAGTTCCTACCAAAACTCCAATGGAGTAGGTGCAAAAATGCATAATTACAGCGCAGTTTTGCACCAAGTTGAAGTGTGAACGGAAGAATTAATGAACAATTTTAAAATAACCATAACTTTATGCTCAAGACTCATAATTGAGCATGGAAGTAGGCATTGGAAAGGTCTTGGACAGTAGAATATAATTATTCACCCAGAAAATTGATATGGGTAGTCAATTTTTCAGGAAATCAGAAGAAAGAATTATGATGCATTATTGAACCAGAATTGTACATAATTTCAAGAATTTGTTGAATTATTTAGCCTAACAAGTTTTGTTGGTTGCACATTTTGTAGAGCTAACAACAATTAGATCAAAACATGATCAATACAGAGTTCAAAATCATGGAAGATACACAGGCGGCTTATATCCATGAAGATGAGATCAAAGGGATGTATGTCAATATGGGTAATGAAGGTACAAATTCAAATGGACATGGAGAAGGAAAGGAAGAAAGCATGAACTTAGTAGAGACCATTAAAAGTTTGCAAAAGGATGTCCAAAGTTATAAAGTTGATAATGAGAGGCTTATGAAATCCAAGGAGTATTAGGAGGGATTCAACATAAAGTTAATGCAGAGCTTGGACAGAATAGAAAAGAAGATGGATAAGGAGAATGACTCAAGAAAATCAGGAAGTCATGGGTCTCATGATGAGAGGAGAAGAACAAGAAGTGTTAGCAGACATCACCATCACTCCCCAAGGCATTCCATGAGAGAGCACACAATAGTTCAATTCCATCCCCTCTCAAGAAACATAAGAGGAGGTCTGGGGTGGATGAGCTACAAGGAGAAATGAACAAAATCAAGCCTCCTACATTTGATGGTGAGCACAAGAAGGATGAGGATGTAGAGACATGGCTGCTAGGCATGAGGAAGTATTTTCAATTTCATAATTACTCTTCACATGCAAAAGGAAGAATTTCCATCTATTAGCTTAAGGGAAAGGCATCCATGTGGTGGGACCAATTTGTGCAGGTGCAACACATTGACGAAAAAAATGTTACTTCGAGGGAATTCAAGACGTATTTTCAAAAGAAATACTTGACTAAGAGATACTTTGACAAGAAAATGAAGGAGTTATTTGAACTAAATCTTGGGAGTATGACCATAAATGAATATGAAAGAAGGCTTTTAGAACTACTGAAGTATGTTTCTTTCATCAAGGAAGATCCAATTAAGATTCAGAGGTATTTTAGTGGGCTGCCATCGTTTATCAGTGAGAAGATACAATATGATGATCCCAAAACATTGGAGACCAGAAGGTGAGCTAAATGCCTTTATGATCAACATAAAGGAAGGCCAACTTTCCAAAAATATTGGGAAGACAAGAATAAAAACAAGATGGAATGGAGGAAGAAGGGGACTAATCCACCATTCTTTAGAAATAATCCTTGGGGACAGTCAGCTTTTAGATAACCCAGAATGACTGAGACAGTGGGGCAAAGACCAAGGCAACCACCTATTCAATGTTGGGGTTGTGGGGGAGATCATAAGTATAGATAGTGTCCTCACATAGGTGAAAAAGTGAGGAGTGTTCACAATGTACATCGAGCTAATAGAGTGGAGGACATGGGCAGAAATGTACCTAGGATCTATGCAGCCCTGGACAACAAGCAAGCTGAGTTTCAGTCACATATGATTGAAGTGAAAGGTAAGATCGACAACCAAAGCATTTCTATTTTAATTGATTCAGGAGCTATTCATAGTTATATAGATCCTAAGATGGTGGAAAGTTTACATTTTCCAAGAAGAAAGCTTAGAAAAAATTGGTTGTTGCAGTTGGCTACCAGAGCTAAAACAAAAATTAATGAGATGGTTAAGGCATGTCCAATGGACATGAATGGACTGAGCACTAGGGTAGATTTGAACATCATACATTTACGTTCCTTTGACTGGCTAATTGGTATGGATTGTTTGGACCAACACCATGCTATCCTAGACTATTATAATAAGGAATTTATTTACTTGGATGAGGAAGGGAACCTAAGGATAGTACAGGGAATTCCCAGGGCAATAACCATCGGAGAAATTTCAGCATTACAGCTAAAGAAAAGTTATAGAAAAGGGTGTCAAATATTTGCAACACATATGGAAGAGACGCCTAAAGATAAGGTGCCAAATATTGAAGATTATACAGTCCTAAAAGAGTTTGAAGATGTATTTAAAGAAATACCAAGATTAACCCCTAAAAGAGACATTGATTTCTCCATCAATTTGATGCCTGGAGCAGCCCCAGTATCCAAGACCCCTTACAGGATGAGTACACCATAATTGAAAGAATTGCAAATGCAACTTGAAGAGCTTCTAAAGGAGGGGTATATACGCCCAAGTGTGTCAGCTTGGGGTGCCCCAGTATTATTTGAAAAAGGATGGAACATTGAAACTTTGCATTGACTTCAGGCAGTTGAACAAGGTAACTGTGAAGAATAAGTATCCTTTCCCAAGGATCGATGACCTCTTTGATCAGTTGAAAGATGCAAAAATATTCTCCAAGATTGATCTTAGATCAGGTTATCATCGGGTAAGAATTAAAGAAGAATACATCAGCAAGACTTCTTTCAGAACAAGTTATGATCATTATGAGTTCACGATGGTGCCATTTGGGTTATCAAATGCACTAGTTGTCTTCATGTGTTTAGTGAATGGTATTTTCATAGAATACTTAGATAAGTTTGTCATCGTATTTTTAGATGACATTCTTATATATTTTAAGTCGGAGGAAGAGCATAAACAACACTTGAGGATGGTATTACAGGTATTAAGGGAGCATCAATTGTATGCCAAATTGAGCAAGTGTTCATTTTATCAAAAGAAAATTCATTATTTGGGACATATCATTTCAGAGGAAGGCATAGCAATGAATCCTAAGAAGATAGAGGCTATTAGAGAATGGTCAATGCCAAAGAATGTGACAGAGGTCAAATCCTTCATGGGCCTTGCGCACTACTATAGGAGATTTATTAAAGGATTCTCAAAGATTGCACACCCAATCACTTCCTTGCAAAAGAAGGGTGTGAAGTTTCAATGGAAATTGGATTGTGAAAAGAGTTTCCAACACTTGAATCACTTATTAACAAGTGCTCCAATACTAAGGATTGTTGATCCAAATGAAGAATTCATTGTATGCACTAATGCATGAAAAGAAGGGCTTGATGGAGTCCTCAGTTAAAATGGGTATGTTGTATGCTATGAAATAAGGAAGTTGAAGGAGCATGAAAGGCGTTATGCTACTCATGATTTGGAGTTGGAAGCCATAGTGCATGCCTTGAAGATGTGGAGGCACTACCTCATGGGGAAAAGGTTTGAGTTGAGGACATACCATAGTGGTCTGAACTATTTATTTGGACAACCAACTCTAAATGCCAAGCAAAGTAGGTGGTTAGAATTTCTTAGTGAATATGACATTGATATAAAGCATATCAAAGGGAAAGAGAACAAGGTGGTTGATGCACTTATCAGAAGGGTGCATGGTTTGCATGCTACAGCCATTAGCATGTACCAATCAGATTTGAAAAATAGAATCTTAGAGGCTGCAAAATCATATTTGCAATACATGGAAACAATAACAAAATCACAACAAGGTATTTTGCAGTAGAAAATTGAAGACTATAAGCTAGAAAATGATGAAATTCTCATGTACAGGGGCAAAATTTATGTACCAAATTCCCAGGAATTGAAAAATATGATATTGAGATAAATGGATAATGTACCTTATGTTGGGCACCAAGCTTATCAGAAAACTATTGCAGTTGTGAAGAGCCAATATTTTTGGCCAGGCATGAAGAAGAAGTTGTTGATTTTATTGACAAATGTTTAGAGTGTCAAAAGGTCAAGGCTGAGCATAGACACCCAGCTAGTTTGCTTCAACCATTGCCCATTTTTGAATCGAAATGGGAAGTTGTAACAATGGATTTCATCACCAAACTGCCCACAACAAACAAGCATCATGATTCTATCATGGTAGTGGAGGATAAGCTTACTAAAGCTGCCCATTTTATTCTAGTAAAGCTCAGTCACAAGGCAGCCAACATTGTGGATATTTATATGAGAGAAATTTCTCAACTACATGGTTTACCCAAGACAATTGTGTCTGATAGAGATCCAAATTTTACATCAAATTTTTGGAAAGGATTATTTAAGGGATTTGGAACAAAAATGAATTTTAGCACAGCTTATCATCCAGGATCAGATGGACAAATAGAGAGGGTGAATGGAGTGATTGAGGATATGTTGAAGATGTATGTGATGATAAACCATCAAAATGGGAAGACTAACTACACTTAGTAGATTTTGCTTATAACAATGGGTACCAACCATCTCTAAAGATGAGCCCATTTGAGGCACTTTATGGCAGAAGGTGCAACACACCGGTAAGTTGGAACAACCCAGTAGATAGAGTAGTGGTTGGGCCAGAATTACTCATGGAAAAGGAAGAGAAAATGTTGAAAATAAAACAAAATTTAAAGGTTGCTCAAGACAAGAAGAAAAGCTATGTTGATAAGGAAAGAACTCACAGGGAATTTAAAGTGGGTGACCATGTATTCTTGAAAGTAAAGACCAACAGAAGTTCCATGAAGTTGGGAAATTGTTCAAAGTTGGCAGCTCGTTATTGTGGGTTGTTTCAAATCCCAAAGAGGATTGGGCATGTAGCATACATGCTTTCCTTGCCTGCATCAATGTCTATTCATAATGTATTTCGTGTATCATTGCTCAAACAGTATATACATGATGTTAATCATGTCATTGATTGGAATGTGATTCAGGTGGAGCAAGAAGGCACCTTTCAAGTGCATCTGGTGTGCATATTGGACCGGAAGATCAAGCAGCTCTGGAATCGATCCATATAGCTAGTAAAGGTCCAACGGACCTGGTACAACCCTGAAGATGCAACTTGGGAGCACGAGGATGCTATGTGGGTAGAATACCTGCATATTTTTTAGGATTTTTGAAATTTTAGTTGTATATGTGTATATATTGCACTAAGGATAGTGCAAAAATAAGGGGGAGGGGAATGTAATACCCGTAGGCTGAACCCCAACTGTAAATGTAAATACAAATGTACTTAAGCCGATGAGATGTTTGATATCATTTTGCATGCACCTTCCATGGTATAGTACGCACATGTATTGTGCACTAAAATGATGAAGTGTGCACATTCCAGGATACCATGCGCAGCAAACTTAAGTGCACGTGATTTTGAGGCCAGAGAGCCTTTGTGTATATATTATGTTTTGAGGCTGGTGAGTTGGGATGGAGAAAGGACAGTATTGTTGAAATTACTAAAACAAGTGAGAGGGGGGGTGAATCAGTTGTTACTGTGCTTAAACAATATTATGTCTATTAAAACATTTTTCAATCTTCTCCAAGTGACCATCAATATTATACAAGATATGAACAACATAAATAATGAACATCAGTCACACATAAGATATACTCAAAGACATATTTTCACGAGGAAACCCATAAAGGGAGAAAACCTCTTCTTCTTTGAATGATAGGCAGTCTTTTAAGTTCTGTACATCATCTATCTTTGAGCACCAACTCAATGTGAGGCTACTACCTCTGTTTTACAAGCTCCAACTTGTTGAGAGCACCAACTCTCTGGTTTCTCTAGCACCCACTAGAAGGAAGCATCAACTCCCTAAATGCTCCAGCACCAACTGGACTTATACAAGCACCAACTTGCATACAGAAAACTCTGTGTTTTCCCTAGCACCACCCTACCACCCTATTTTCTAGCCACAACTAGATGGAAGATACAACTTCCAATATTAAAGAACCAACTTGAATACCAGAGGACCACAGTCCTCCCTAGCACCACCCTACCTCCCTGATTATGAATTTTTGACTGTATAATCAACAATATAGACATATCAATTCTTACCGATTCTTCTATGTTTTGTAACTCTGGTATGCTTTTGTCTGTTCTGCAATTCTACTCTTCTTTTATCTGTTCTGCAAATTTGCTCTGCTTCTGTCTGTTCAGCTTCTGTTTCTCATATATGAGTTTGATATCACACTGTGCATACTGTAATTTTACCTTTATTACAGTTCAAATCATTTTTCAGTTAGAACAGCCAACCTCACACAGTCACTGCATATCTCTTTTATATTCTCCCATCGATTCAATTATACCTCGAATCTCCAAGGAAATGCATCAGCAACTGAATCGTTAAATGTCCAAGAACTATGATTAAGTTCTACTAACTAAATCATAATTGAACAATTAACCGTGAGGTGAAACAGTAGCCCTTCGATCAAATTCCCAATTAACCAGTATTGTTGGATTAGATCCGCAGGGTCTCGCGTTTATCCCATATGACCGCCGGTTGTGATCGAATGCTAAACATAAAGTGATTTCACGATTTCGCATATCGCGACCTCCTGCTGTGAGTTGCTTCCAAACTCCGAAACGTGAAACTCTAAAATGCTCCAGATCGATGGCCCACAATCCTCGATGATTTAATGACCCAGATCTCTTCTTCGAAAACTCAGATTTCGTTATTCGTCGTGCCAGATCAACAATATACGCTCTCCCTTTGATCGACAATTGTGATCAAATCACGATTTCGTGTTTCGCAACTTCATGTCTCGTCTCCCTGAACAATCAACGGTCCAAATCTCCCCTCAACCCGATGGCTCAGATCATGTCGTGATTTCACGTTTCGCGACTTCGGAGGTTAGAGCACCTCCTTCCTTTGACCCTTCAGTCAGCAAAATTCCAATCGCTCGCCACGTGTCCTCTGGCTCCAATGGCCAGGATTGTTTCGCGACTTCACGTATCGTGAGTTTCCACACCATGCTCCTTTGACTCCTCCAATGTGAAAATCAATGAAATTCCAATCGCTCGCAACGTGTCCTCTGGCTCCAACAGTCAGGATTGTTTCACGACCTCGCATATCGCGAAGTTAGAGGATAGTACTTAGCCTTATCCTCTTCGCAATTATACGGGATCTGATGGGTGTTGGTCCTCGGTGCTCAGATCCAACATCTGATATTTGTTCTCCTCTTTTATGTGCTCCTCCTGTCTGAATTCAGATCTGACGGCCATCGAGAATTCGGAATCGGTGATCCAACGATCACTGTTGCTCCTCCTCCTGAGCTTACACTTCTATTCTTGTCATCCCATCATCGTTGCGTTGTTGATATTGCTATCATTGGCAAACAAGTATACTCTCATCGTGTTGATCTTGTCATCAATGAAAAACAAGCATACTCTGCCTTCTATCTGTAAATATGCCAACAATATCCCCCTTTGGCATTGATGGCAACCTTGAAGAACCTGAAGAACTGCATTATTCTTCCTGGACATCCAACCATACCATTGTAGCATCCTTACCATTACCACACTTTTCTCCCCCTTTGACATCAATGTCAAAGAAGAAACATGCTCCCCCTGAGTTGTTGCAGTACATCTCGAAGGGATCAGATATGCGACAAGCACATACTCCCCCTGACAAGATGAATAGATCAGACGAAAGCAGATATAACCCCCAACTTCTGATGAAGATATCCAAAAGGTGTCACTGCTAACTGTTTAGTAAAGATGTCAGCTATCAGTTCTATGGAAGGAGTATAATTCAACTGAACAACTCTGTTTGTAAATTGTTCTCTGAGAAAATGGTATTTTATTGGTAAATGATTAGTCTTTGATTGAATTACAGGATTCCTGGAGACACTAATGGAACTGTTGTTATCACAGTGAAGTGGGATGGGATCCATATAAGTTACCTTCAAATCTGCAAGAGTTTGTATCATCCATAAAATCTGAGTGCAGCAAGTAGCAGCAGCAATGTACTCTACCTTTGTAGTTGATAAGGAAATAGGTATTTTCTTCTTACTAATCCATGCTACTAACGAGTCACCCAGGAAGAATGCACCTCCACTGGTGCTCTTTCTCTCATCCACACAATTTACCCAATCAGCATTTGAATAAGAAGTTAACTGAAAATTCTGATTTCTAGGATACCATAGACCATAAGTCATTGTTCCCTTCAAGTATTTGAATATCCTTGTTACAACTACTAAATGACTTTGTTTTGGAGCAGACTGATAACGACCTACCATTCCAATAGCTTGCATGATATCAGGACAGGATGATGTGATGTACAGAAGACTGCCTATCATTGATCGATATGTCCTTTGATCAACATCAGGTGAAATATCATATTTACTGAGCTTGCAACTGACCACTATAGGTGTACTAACAGGGGAAGAATCTTCCATCTGAAACTTCTTCAACATCTCTTTCAAATATTTTTCTTGAGTGATAAAAAATTCCTGCAGAACTCTGATTTACTTGTAAACCAAGAAACTATGATAGTTCTCCTATCATGGACATCCCAAACTCTGTTTGCATGGAATTAGCAAACCACTGGACAGAGGAATCATTAGTACAGCCAAAAATAATGTCATCTACATAAACCAAAACAACTAGTAAATCATCACCTTCAGACTTAATGTAGATATTGTTGTCAACAGTACCTTTCTTGAACCCTTTGTCTTGTAAAAAATTGTCCAGTCTATAATACCAAGATCGTGGTGCTTGTTTTAGTCCATATAAAGCCTTCTTCAGCTTGCATACATAGTCAAGATTATCTGTCAATGAGAATCCTTCAGGCTTCTCCATATATACTTATTCCTCTAGATATCCATTAAGAAATGTTGACTTAACATCCATCTAATGCACTTTAAAGTTCTTATGACATGAATATGTAAGAAACATTCTGATGACTTCCAATCTTTCCATTGGTGCAAAGGTTTCATCAAAATCTTGTCCTTCAACTTCTGCATACCTTTTACAGACTAATATGGATTTATTTCTAACAACTTGTCATTTTTCATTCATTTTATTCTTGAACACCCATTTGGAGCCTATTACATTCTTATCTTCAAGTTTAGGAACAAGCTCTCAAGTATTGTTATTCTCAATCTTCATTCATAGCTCTAATCCAATCATCATGCTTGATGGATTCATCAAAAATTTTAGGTTCAATCATAGATAGAAAAGCAACATGAGATTGTTCTAAGTCTTTAATCAACTTCCTTCTTGTCTGAACTCCTTTATTTATATCTGCAATTATCTGATTCTCAGGATGATTCTTTCTAACAATTCTGAGAGGTGATTTTGTTTCTTTCTACTGATCTGTGTCAACTTAAGTATTTGAGTCTTCATCTGATTCAAATTCTTGTCTTTCTGATCCTTGGACCTGTTCATCTTCAACTTCAACTATATCTTATGCGCTTGGTTCAACTCTGCTTACATTTCGTACTGGGATTTCTTCATCAACTTTTATGTCGATACAATCAACCAATTTATGCGGCCTCTTATTGTAGCATATGTATCCTTTACTGTTTGTAGCATAACCTAAGAAGGTACCTTTATAAGCCATGTCATCATATTTGCCAATATTTTCATCATTATTCTTGATATAACATGTACTCCTAAAGACTTTAAAATGTTTGATTGAAGCAGGTCTTCCAAACCATAGTTCATAAGGAGTCTTGTCACTGTGTGGCCTGAGATGAGATTTGTGAAGAATATGAACATTTGTATGGATTGCTTTCACACAATATGTCTGAGCAATATTCCTTTCATTCATCATTGATCTTTCCATCTACTGAACTGATCTATTCTGCCTCTCAACTACTCCATTTTGTTGTGGAGTCCTTGGAATAGTGTACTCTCTGTTGATCCCATGTTTATCACATAGCTCTTTGAAGTTCCATGAACTAAACTCTCCTCCTCTATCAGACCTTGCTGCCTTCAATCTTTTTCCTATTTGATTCTTAGTCAGAGCCTTAAACACTTTGAATTTTTCAAATGCTTCATATTTTTCCTTCAAAAAGGAAACCCATGTTAGTCTAGAATAATCATCAATAATCAACATAAAATAGTTTTATTTTCTTGTACCTTCTATCCTTGATGGTCCACATAAATCCATATGTACTAACTAGAGAGGTTTTTCTGTTGAAGGAAAGTTTTTAGATTTGAACTGTGTCTGAGTAAGATTTCCTATCTGGAAAGGTTTACAAACATAATCATATGGCTTTGATATCTTTGGAAGATATTTTATCGCCCCATTGTTTCTAAGCCTGATTAAATGATCAAAATTTAGGTGTCCAAGTCTCCTATGCCATAACCAACTTTCATCATACTTTCTTAAGTGGCATTCTTCTTTTTCTTCTCTTAACACATAAACATTGTTTTATGTTCTTATCCCTTTTGCAACCAACTGTCCTGAATTCACAGACTTTATTTTACAATCTTTAGAAGTAAAGGCAACTTCACATCCTCAGTCACAGACGTGACTGAGACTAAGTAGATTATGTTTCAAACCATCTACAAACAACAAATTTTGATCTTTTCCTTTGCCATTACTCAGACTTACCATTCCTTTACCTTTTATTTTTCTTGGTGCATCATTTCCAAAAGTTACATTCCCTAATTTGCTTTCACTTAGAGTTAGAAACTTACTTTTGTCTCTAGTCATATGTTTGGAACATCCACTGTCAATATACCAGGGATTATTTTGTCTTAGGGTTGATAACACTAGTCCACATTGGTCATCTTCTTTCTTCTTCCAAACCTTTAAATTTTCAGCAACGGGATTCAAATCTGGCTTATAGTTCCTTAAGAAATAGTCTGCAGCTTTATGTCCATAATTATGGCAGGTGTAACATTCTGATTCATTGAATAACAGATCATAACGATTGTTATGCTCATAACTGTTGTTATGCTTATCCTGTGTATTTTTCCCAACCATCACATGATTTGTAGGCTTTGTTTGTTTGTTACTTGGCTATCTCAATCTTTGTTGTGGCAGACAATTACTCCTTGAGTATCTTGATTTCTCATATCTAAATCTTAAAGAACAATTTACAACTTTGTGACCAAAGTTAGAACAGAAAAAACAATATTCATAGAAAAATATTTTGTACCTGGAAAATGGTTTTCTTCTTTGAATGTGTAGATTTATTCCATGTTGATGATTTCTTTGACCATAGGATGTGTTTGTGTTATTTCTTTAATCTACAGATTCTGTTCTGGTACTTTTTCTTTCATTCCTTCTTGGTGGTTGGTCATCTTTCTTTGTTTCTGCAGAGTGGTTATTGTCAATGATTGTAGATTTGACAAACTTGATGGATTCTGTGTTACTTGGATGATCACTACTTGATCCTTCTTCATAACCCAAGCCAGCTTTCAATTTTGGATTCCTTTGTTGATTTAGAATGGAGGTTGATCCTTCTGAGGCTTTAATACTTGACAGATTTGGGTGATATAATGCCTTAAACTTCTCCATCTCTTTTCTGGTTTTTACTATCTCTGCTTCCAAGGCTTCACATCTCGCTTTCTTCTCTGATAATTGTTGTTTCATAATGTCCTTTATTTTCTTTGCCTCTTCTAACTCCACTTTTAGTAAGGCAAAGTCTTCATTAGATTTTTTACCAATCATTTCAAACTGGATCAAAAATTGTTTTTGTTTTCTCTTCTTAAATCTAAGTCTATCAATTTCTTCCAAAGCACTGATTAATTCACCTTCCATATCCACCGCAGTTTCTTCATCATCCATGTCACCTTCTGTGTGTTTATCATCAAGATATCCCATAGCCATAAGCATAAAATCATTCACCTTGTCTTCACAGAATGAATCGTTATCTATGTGTTCTGAGGAGTCATCATTCTTTGCACAGAAACTTCTATTTTTACTATATTTCTTAAATTTGTATTTCTTTTCATCATCAAAGTTCTGGTCCTTTAGGTTTTTTTTCTTGTGAGGACACTTAGATTCAAAATGACCTATTTTACCACAATTAAAGCATTTGAATGGCATCTTACCTTGGTATTTGCCTGATCCTTTCCTTAGCCTTCTCATAAATTTTGCCTCAATATCATCTAGTTCTGAATCAGTATTCTTGTCTGCTTTAAAATATGCTTCTCTAGTAAAGGATTTATCTTTGCTAATTCTCATTTCATATGCAGTTAGAGTTTCTAGGAGTTGATCAATGGATAGAGTTTTAAGATCATTTAGTTCTTCTATTGCAGATACTTTTGGATTAAATTTATCAAGCAAAGATCTTAAAATCTTCTGAACTAAAAATGATTCTTCAATCTTCTCACCAAGACCC
>JZKD02S2092065.1:322661-333986 GCA_000966675.3 Picea glauca | reverse complement strand
CGCCAAAAGTCATGTGGGCCCCGTTTGGGTAAGTTGGTGCATCAACTTCCCGGGGTTGTAACTTTTGCATACGATCTTCGTTTTAGGTGTATGATAGCTCGTTGGAAAGATCTATTCGAGGAATACAACTTTTGGATGAGAAACATTGATCTAAAATCCATGCTTCTCCCCGTTTTCT
Organism: Picea glauca; assembly: GCA_000966675.3. Taxonomy (NCBI): domain Eukaryota; kingdom Viridiplantae; phylum Streptophyta; class Pinopsida; order Pinales; family Pinaceae; genus Picea; species Picea glauca. The sequence goes on along the minus strand of JZKD02S2092065.1, from coordinate 333,808 downwards.
CAAAAAAAACATCATTTAGGGCCTAAAAATGGCCCCGGAAGTTATAATTGCTAAAAATAGTAAATTACCAAAATTGCCAGAAACATGTTTTGGGCCAGTTGGAGAAGGTGGGTGGCCACCGATATCCACCTGGATCACATTCATTGTCTTTGCATTGAAACTAAATTCTAACTTATCATCTTTAGAAGCTATCACATCAAGCTTTATATATCCAGTTTCTACCACATCCCAAACATCATCACCTAAGGCCATTATGTATGTTCTCATTCTAACCTTCCAGTAGGGAAAATTTGTTCCATGAAACAAAGGAGACTTATTGGTTGAATTCCCTTCATGACTTTTCATGTTTAAGCTTACATATCTACCTTTAAATAAAAGAAACCTGCTCTGATACCAATTGTTGAAATTACTAAGACAATTGAGAGGGGGGGTGAATCAGTTGTTACTGTGCTTAAACAATATTATGTCTATTAAAAAAAAATTCAATCTTCTCCAAGTGATCATCAATATTATACAAGATATGAACAACATAAATAATGAACATCAGTCACACATAATATATACTCAGAGACGGATTTTCACAAGGAAACCCATAAAGGGAGAAAACATCTTCTTCTTCAAATGATAGGCAGTCTTTTAAGTTCTGTACATCATCTATCTTTGAGCACCAACTCAATGTGAGGCTACTACCTTTGTTTTACAAGCTCCAACTTGTTGAGAGCACCAACTCTTTGGTTTCTCTAGCACCCACTAGAAGGAAGCATCAACTCCCTAAATGTTCCAGCACCAATTGGACTTATACAAGCACCAACTTGCATACAGAAAACTCTGTGTTTTCCCTAGCACCACCCTGCCACCCAGTTTTCTAGCCACAACTAGATGGAAAATATAAATTCCAATATTCAAGCACCAACTTGAATACCAGAGGACCACAGTCCTCCCTAGCACCACCCTACCTCCCTGATTATGAATTTTTTATTGTATAATCAACAATACAGATATATCAATTCTTACCGATTCTTCTATGTTCTGTAAATCTGGTCTACTTATGTCTATTCTGCAATTCTGCTCTTCTTCTTTTTGTTCTACAAATCTGCACTTCTTTTGTCAGTTCAGCTTCTATTTCTCATCTCTGAGTTTGATCTCACACTGCGCATACTGTAATTTTACCTTTCTTATAGTTCAACTCATTTTTCAGTTAGAACAACCAACCTCACACGGTCATTGCATATCTCTTTTATATTCTCCGACCGATTCAGTTACACTTCGAATCTCCAAGGAAACGCATCAGCAACTGAATCGCCAAATGTCCAGGAACTATGTTTTAGTTATGCTAACTAAATCGTAACTGAACAATTAACCGTGAGGTGAAACAGTAGCCCTTTGATCAAATTCCCAATTAACCAGCACCGTTGGATTACATCCGCAGGGTCTCGCGTTTATCCCATACGACCGTTGGTTGTGACCAAATGCTAAACATAAAGTGATTTCACGATTTCGCATATCGCGACCTCCTGCTATGACTTGCTTCCAAACTCCCGAAACACAAAACTCTGAAATGATCCAGATCGATGGCCCACGATCCTCGGTGATTTAACGGTCTAGATCTCTTCTTCGAAAACTCATATTTCGTTCTTTGTCGTGCTAGATCAACGGTCCACGCTCTCACTTTGATCGACAGCTGTGATCAAATCGCAATTTCGCATTTCACAACTTCGCGTTTTGCGACTTTGGAGGTTAGAGAACCTCCTTCCTTTGACCCTTCAGTCAACAAAATTCCAATCGCTCGCCACATGTCCTCTGGCTCCAACGGCCAGGTATACAGGATCCGATGGTTGTTGGTCCTCGGTGCTCAGATCCAACGTCTGAGATTTGTTCTCCTCTTCTGCGTGCTCCTCCTGTCTGAATTCAGATCTAACAGCCATCGGGAATTCAGGATGGGTGATCCAATGATCATTGTTGCTCCTCCTCCTGAGCTTACACTTATGTTCTTGCCATGCCATCATTGTTGCGCTACTGATCTTGCTATCATTGGCAAACAAGTATACTCTCGTCATGTTGATCTTGATGTGCCATCAATGACAAACAAGCATACTCTGCCTTTTGTCTGTAAATATTCCAACAAGTATATCTGTAATGTAAATGTAAATGTAATGACACACAAATATTAATGAAAAACACATCACTATGGCACAGCAACCATGTAAAAGAATATGGGGGACTAAACTCCACTAGTTAGGGAAAGGGGGATAAAAGTTAAGAATAAGGGGATAAGGTAGGGAGCTTAATCCAAAAAGGAATATTATATTAATATTTGTTAAAGTATAAAGTATGGATAATTATTTTATCCTAAGTTCTAAGGATGGGGACAAGTGGGCCAAAGTAGTTCTCAATGTGACAAGTGTCAAGTTGGAAACATGCATACATATAGTTTGGACTTGGTTCATTTTCCCATCATTCCATCATCATGCACTCACTCATTCATCTATCCTTCGTACCTTCCTGTCACTATACATGTAACTATACATTTACCTGGTTAGCTTAGGAGTTCGACTGAAGAAGCAGGTTGTCAGGCCCATGGGATATTGAAGAGGTAGGTTGTCAAGCCCGTGAGCAATTCTCTCTAGGTGAGAGAATTGTTGGGAATTGATTTCCCAAAAGTGCCAAACTGCAGCGATAGGGCTCTGAGACTTCATGTCCGACCTGTTGTTGAAGCCCTGAAAAGGAAGTGGGGCAGTTGAGGGATTGTTGAGTGAAGAAGGGGCACACTTCCTGGGGTGGGACAGTCATGTGGGTAATGACAGACTGTAGGATGTTAGTTTGAGTTGGCACATGTGATGGAGTTTTTCCTGTTGTCTGAGATACATCAGCTTGGTTAGGAATTCCTTTACCCGGGTGGAGTTTAGCCCAACTCGGGGGTGACCCACTGCTGATAGTTTTGAGAAGTGTCGTCTAAGGCTGGGAGGAACGTGGAAGTTTTGCATGCAATTGGTGATATTTTTACCCAGATAAGTGTCAATTGTGTGTTAAATTACATGTTGCATTATTATGTATGTGTTTATTTTTATCGGTTTTTCATGTGTGTGTTGCATGTGTATTCTTATTATTATTCTGTATGAATATGTGGATTTGCAGAGTTTCTAAATGTTTTAATTTTGTATACAGTTCAAAAAATTTATGTGGCATAGCCCAATTGGATGTTGGGGATGCTACACAAGATCCTAGTGGTTCATGTGATTACTCTAGACATTGCTTTGGAATAATTTTCAAACATACTGTCAATACCAATATAAGTGACCTTGTCTAGGAATAAGAAAGGGCTTCATACTTGGTTGCCACAAAGGTGCTCTATGGATTCCACTATGGAAACTAAACACCCATTGTATCTACGCACTATGAAAATGCAATGAGTAGTAGGAAAATTTCAAATTGGAATTATTGGTTCTTGTCCTTCAGGTTTCTTACATTTTGTAGTACCTCGTTGGTGAGACACCTTACATGGTTAAGCCTCACACCACCCATGTAGACATTAGCCATATAGACAACCTACTTTGAACACTCACCCTTTCATAAATTTTATAGCACCCTAGTAGATAGCAATCGCATGACTGTGTTAGTTGAAAAAAGGTTAATGGACATTATCTCAAAGCCCCAATTCTTGGGTTTCACATAATATTTCAAGCGCGGGTCAATTTTCTCTTCAATCATAGTTCCATCCTTTTGAATGGTAATTACCTCTTTCTACATTATGGGATTAACCATGAACGCATTAGCAATAGCCTATGCATATGTTGGTAACCCTATAATTACATGTATGGTTTCAATGTTGATGGGGATTTTTTTGTCCATCCAAATCCCTCCCAAATGAATCTACTACAACAATAGCCTTACACACTTATTCTCCATCAAAGGATTCACAAAACATGGAACATCCAACAAACTTGAAAGATTGGACTTAAAGAATGGCTTGAATGGATTCAAAATCTTCATCTTGTCCCCCCTCCATTTTGAGTACCTATCTAGTGAGAATTCTAGAAAAGTCGCATATTATAGATGTCATAATCCACCATATGTGCCTACTCCACACATCCTTTTAAATAATTGTCCTTATGTACATATATTTTCACATCAAGTCTATTTGTTGGGAAATCTAGGTTTTCACTTCAATGATGGGGGCCTTCTCCCTCTCAACGTATTCTTTCTTCTACCTCTCCTCATAGGTGGTACCATACATGGTAGCATTCTTCTTATACTCCATTATTGGTTAATGACATACACCGCCTTCAACTACTACTTCCATCTAATTGAAACTTTCTCAAACATTGGGTGTTGTCTACACTCCTTGAACCCCATTCTCTCTGACAATGGTGTTTTCTCAGCTTTGCACCCTGACTTGGTACAGACTTTACCTCTAAAATTCTTATAATGCTCCAATATTATGTGTTTCAACAATATAGCTTGTTTCCAAAACACAGGCCATAAATCCATGCTTTAATAGATTTTCTGGGGATTGACACCATTTGAATCATGCATCATCTTGACCATTTAATCATCAACCCAATCCCACCTACCCAACATAAATACCTAAATCCTATCTAGATCCAATCATAAATGTAGGACAAGGCATTCCTTTTGTGGTGTCTTTTTGGACCACAAATGCAACATCATTTTTTCTTTATCATTGTTTGTGTAGCATTAATCCTGAGTTGATTCCACCCACCTACCATCCAATTTAATGGTGTCAAAGCTAAACTCTCCCATCAATTGAAATCCCCCCCATGTACAGTTCTTTTTTGCAATGACTTCCCTTTCACAAAGACTTGTACCTATGCAAACACCCCTTGCTCTATAGTATGTTATCTATGTAATTCCCTTGTTCCCATGACACCCATTTCAACCCCTTTGTATATCCCAAGTTCTAGCTATCACCCTACCCACATATCCTTACTTCGGTGGATCATTGTTACTTTTGTGTAATTCAGGATTTGTTCTTGTTTATTAGTCCTAGACCTACAAAGCCATAAACAACAAAAATAAATGTGAATTGAATCTATTGAATTTCAACATTACTAAATTTAACTTGCAGAAAAATAAATGTCTGAAATTATCTACACCACATTGTAGGGCCCCATCTAAGGCATTTTCAACTTCCCAGGTTACCTCCAAGATTTTATGTTAATACCAAATCCCCTTATGCAAACTACTTAATTCGAATGTGTCATTTTTGCCAAGAATTTTGACATTGTGTTTGGACCATTTGATGGTACATGACTAGAAACTTGTGTTCTTCTAAATGTACTAGCATATGTAGCCTATCCTATAATTGTTGTGTTATGGACATATATTTTTCTATGGCCACCCATATTTTCGGTATTAAATAGTCCAAGGGAATTACCAACTCCATACAATAAACCAAATTAAATGGTGTGTGATTCATTAAGGTTATGCATGTAGTCTTGTATACCCATAATACAGTAGGAATCCTCTCATCCTAGTCATCCTTATTGATTGAGTGCACTTTGATCAGTCTGTGCTCCAAGATCTCATTGAATCACTTGGGCCATTTGTTGGCCTACCAATGGTATGGTGCTGGTTTTTTTTTATGAATCATGAACTCTTTCACTAGAACCATCACTGTGCCTCCAATAAAATGTTAACCCTTGTCGCTTGTAAGGTTGTATAAGCACCAAAATACTGTGACTATATACTCAAAAATAAACATGGAAACAGTCTTTGTCGAGCAATAATAGGTCGACATAGCCTCTCCCCGACATGTCAGATAATCTATCACCATGATTATATATCCCACCCTTGAATATTCTATTGATGGATTGATAGGTCCATTGAAATCCACTACCCAATGCTAAAATGACTCCCTAGCCATAATGAGTTGCAACAACATTTCATCCCTTGTGAAGGGTAGTCATGTGCGTTTGTAGACATCATACTACACAAATTATTCTATAGTATATGTAAATAAGCTTAGCCACCAAAGACCTACACATAACACCTTCCATGAATTCACCTTCCCTCCATAGTGTCCACCATCTTGGTCATCATGGGCATCCCACAACATGATAAGGAAATCATGATCAATCATGCATCTCCCTAAAATCTCATTTGTAGCCAACCTATATAATTGTATTTTGATTAACTAATAATGGACAATATGCACCATAAAATGTTTATGATGTTGTCAATCATAATCCTTAAACATCAAACTTGAATTTGAAAAATTTAGTGATCTTAGTGAAGAAGTATGAAACAACTTTCAAGTTAAAGAGATGATTGATAGGTAGTTCATTGAATGTCATTATGGTTTCTCTATGTGGTACATGGGAAAGATGATTGGGCCCAACATTCTACTTTCCTTTCTTCATGACCACTTTGAAATCAAACTGAAACAATAACAACCAATGATATATTTTCTCTTTTAGTACCATCTCATTGATGAGATACTTAAATGGTGAGTGATCTATGAAAAACTGAAAACTATAACCCAGTAGGTAATTATAGAACTTTCGGAGTCCATACACCATATCCAACCCATCACACTATGTGGTACCCCCCATGGCCCTAAATATATTGACATCAAGAGACCTATGGGAGACAAAAATGTCCTCTTCAGAGACTATGTCTTAAGAGTAATCAACCAATTAGAGCTCACAATTCATAGAGATGGATCTACAGAGAAACCCTAGCCCCACTCATTCTTTCACCTCATTCCCAATCTACTTTGAACTGATATGTCAAACAAGTATTCAATTTCTATGAATTTTTTTTGTAGTTGATCCATCGTGAAAAAATTCACCATTTCAGAGAGATAACTTCCAATCCCAATCTAGTTGAGAAAAGTGAAAGACTAAATTCATGAAACAATAATCCTTGTACCAATAAATGATAATGACAATTGTACTCATTGATATGTTGGTGTCTCTTGGGATGCTAATAACCCGAGCTAAAGCTAAGAACAAAGCCTCTACATCCAATACTGAGGCACTTCAATCCATACTACACAAAACAAAGAGTAAGGAATGAACCTTGAACCAAATACAATTTGCTAGGATTTTCCTCTCGCCCTTTGATTTTTCCAGCATGTGAATGGTTTCTCAGATCCATTGGTTCTTCCAGGGAGATTTCTATAGGCCCATAGATCTATTGATTAGGGAAAAAACCCTAACTTTAGACACTTCCAAACTCACCTCAAGATGAATCTAAAACCTAAAATCCTAAAATTCCAACCCATGTACATCATCAAGTTTCTTTTTTTATAAGTAGGAGAGCGCTTGTGCTTCTTATTCACTTTGAGTGCAACGTGTGCCTCCTTTCTCATCTACCAGGTTTCATTGTAATGTCATTGAAATTGCTACCACCATTGATACCAGTCTTCCTTCAGGTTTCATTGGAATGAAGTTGAATCTGGTACCCCAAGGCTTTTGTCCTCTTAAAAGTATTTAAAAAAATAAATAATTCCTCCTTCGATATTCTCTTATATAGATTTCCATTATCCTCTTTATCCACCATTCTCGAAAAATATGCAATCACTCTAATAGGTACTCCTATATTTTCCCTCTTGGGTTATTTAAAAATGTCGTTGAAGTATTGCACCCCTAGATCTGCTAACTCCTAAAAGCCTCAAAGATTTTCTCCTTCTCGATTAGATAGTTCCAAAATCGCATTCTAACTTTTCATAATCCTGACAAAGTTATAGAAACAATTGGTATTTTGGTCCCCCTAGTCGATTCAAATGGCCCTACTTTTTATTCGCCGGTCATTCTCCCTGTTCAACAAAATATTACATTTTTTATTATAAAAGTTTGATACTATTTAGCACTTATACACTGAATAACCCTTCAACATTATCTTTAAAAATTCTATCAAGATGATATTCTACATCCTTCAAGTGACTATCCCTAGCCCTATACATCTCTCCTTCCCAAAATGAAACTTTCTCATTCGCCAATTTTAATGAGCTAGTAAACTAAGAACAAGCAGAATCATCCAAATTTCCATCATAGTGGTTCCAAGAGGCTTTCACCATATCCTGAAACTCGTTTTCACCAAACCAACTATGATTATATTGGAAAGGGCCTCATGCTTTGAGGTTCCCTGACCTAATTCCAACATAGTTTGGAAGTGATCCGAACATCAAGAAGAATCAACCCATGTCATGTACCTTTCCACTTTTTCCAATAATGCATGATGTACCAGAAACCTATCCAATCACTTGGAGACACATTCCACAACTGATTTGTTATTTGACCAAGTAGGCCTCAACTCAATAGGTTCAAAATCAACCCAACTTGTCTTCTCAAATTTTTCAAGAAAGAAATATGCCAACCTATCATATCTTGAATAGGTACCCCATATCTCATCTCCAATTAAAGTGAGATTTAGACCTCCCTTCATGATCAAATTTTCAACCTTTATCCATTGTGAAGTTAGCATATCAGTCCAGAAAGTTTGTTTTCCCTCATAAGGTCCATACACATTGATCAAGGTCAATATGTGGTATGGAATTGTTACTTAAATGTTGTGTACAAAACAACAATTTTAGGGTGGCTTGATATACAAAATTAACTCTTGAATTTGCTTAGAGTTTTGGCTATGATACCAAATAAGATATATATATATATATAAATAAAAAATAAAAAAAACTTGTTTATCATGAGATTTCAAGAATATTTTTGTAGGTATATAAAAAATGTATTGAGTAATAATTAATTGAAATAAGAATTGATGATGTTATAACATGCCTTATGATGGTATACTTATATGCATTGACCAATCACAAGATGAAGGGGTGTGTGCCCTTTAACCTTTCACTAGCCTAGTTGATTATTATTATTAATTTTAATTAGTTATTACTTATATTTGTTACACACACCATGAACATGTGGTGAGCGACGGGGTTGGGAGTGAGGATCGTGAGAATCCATGTAACATGTCATGTCAATGGTTCTAACTTGGATGGCCTATATTCTAGGAATATAGAGGCCAATAGAAGGGGTTACCTTCAAATAAGGAATGGGAGAGGGAGAAGGGTAACCTTCCCTCTCTCTCAAAGAAAAACGATGCAATACCACCCATGGTGGGAGTAGGGCCCAAAAATAGAAGAGAAGAGGGATCCTTTAGTACTTAAGAGAGGGAAGAGTTGATGAGAATTCCCAAGTGGGGTCACCAAAATGCAACATGAGAACTAAACCATGCTACCACAAGGAGGAAGTAGAGAGTGGAGTAACAACTTGGTTTTGGGGGAAAAAATGAGAAACCTTGGGGGAGAGGAAGAAAATAGAAGGAAGAAATGCCACTAGATTAATCATGGGTTAATTAGTTATCTAGGACTATAGGTTAATTAGGGTACTTCAATTAGAGTTTCCATTAATTAGTTAAGAATAAATTAACAAAGGAAATCAAGCTAACCTAGGGTTGAATGTGAGACTCTTTTGTTAAGCTAATTAAAACTAAGTGTTGGAAATGAAAGAGAGGACAAATGGAAAGAACTGACTTAGATGAGTGTTATTGTAGGTGATGAAGCTTCATGGGCTGAAGATGAGAGTTGTGATTGGACTCTAAGAGAGTGTTCCACCTCCTAAACAAACATCTAGAAGCAACTCAATATCCTTGCAAAACATACTTGTATTGATCTCCAATATAATGTAGTAATAACACTAGATCTACCACAAAAATGATAGAGCAATGAAATAATGAATGGTGACCCAATGTGCCTACAAAGGGTTAGATACCTCCATTTCCCTAGCTACGTTGGAACCTCCCTTGAGGTTGTAAGGTTGAATCTTCCACAATATGAAAGAGGATTAAGCCTATGGAGATGCCCTATAATGAAACAATAAGACTATAGGGTTGGAACCAAATGAATAGAAGGAAATCCCTATTGAGGTGTTAGAGAAGGCAAGTACAAGCATCACTAGAACGCAAAAGAAGAAATAGGGAGTTGGATCAATATTTGATGTAAATCCAAGTGTGTACCCACAAGATAGGGTTCCAATGATTGAATATTTGAAGAAAATTCACAAAGAGGATTTGAATGGTAAAAATAGGCAAGGCAATTCCCTCAAGGCATAGGTGAATGTTAGACTAATTATTAGAGAGAGTGATTTGTACAATAAGTCAAATTGTGTGGTTTGACATAATAAGGTGAGTGTCTGAGACCATACCATAGGATTTTCCCCAAATACAAGCTCTCTATTCCATGATCCAGGAGACACAATCATAATATAAGAAGTAAAGTTATGATTTACTTATTACCTTAAGACTAAGAAATGTTACTAAAAAATTGACCCATTTAACCCCATAAATAACAAACCCAAACTCTTTGGGCCAATGTGCACTCGCAATGAAGCATCCCAAGTAATTGTGAACCCAAGTAAGTGTAAATTATATCCTTGTACAATATTTTACTGCAAACAGATTTTCAACAAAAGAACAGAAAAGATACAATGGAAAATACACACATTACACAGAGATTTTTCCCCTGGAAACCCAAACCGGAAAAACTAGCATATTCTATATTCATTCATAGTGATATGTTGTTTACAATACAATATACATATAGGAGCCAGCGGCATCCAAAACCCTAACCAAATGACCTAGATTAGTCAACAACCCTAATTCCTTAACAAGAAATAGAAAACCATCGGCAAAAAACCATGTGCCGAAACACTGCCCAACAATGGACATGAAAATTGAGGTGACGCGAAAAATGAGGCAAAAAATGCAACACATTTCCCGAGGCTAGCCGTGCAAAGAATATTAAACATACCCAACAAACTTGATGGATGGAGCTGCCGCCAAAATTATAAATTGTGAGATCATTATGTATGTTTTGGGCCAGAGTGCCTATGTATGTAGACACTAGGGGTAGTCATGCAAAGAATATAACACATACCCAACATTCTCCCACTTGTTGTTTTCTTTGCATACATGGGGTTACAGGGTTACATAGTTAACAATCCAGGGCATCAATGCCCATAGATCCTCTACACCAAGAGAACTTCTCAGTGCTCACAGATTTTGTTAATGAATCTGGAACATTCTTCAGAGTGTCCACCCTCATCAGCAACACTTTATTTTCTTCAACCATGTCTCTCACAAAGTGATATTGAATATCAATATGCTTTGTCTTT